>JAQYXR010000125.1:0-192870 GCA_030545055.2 Neoaliturus tenellus
ATATGTTTCCAATGCACATTGCGCCACTTTAGGGGAATTGTTCACAGGTGTAAATTGTAGCTAAATTGTACTAAACTATGTAAATATAAACAAGTTTTCTGCGGACTCCTCTTATTTAAGTTTCATTGTTCGAATCGCGGCGCGGTGCGGTACGGCGGTGGCGGCAGGCGCGCGATGGACGCGCTGTTGTAGCCGGCGGTACATTCCTTCAGTGAATACAGAGTCTTATAAAAAAAAACCAGGTCCCATGTTAATGTTCTATTTTTATGTATATTTTTTTATTTGAGCATCTCACTGCCATGTAGCGTTGAGCGCTTGATTTCCAATTGCACAACACACCCTCCTCTTTCTGAAATTGTGCATCTCACCACCAGGTATCGTCGTGCGTTGGCTGTTCCAACGTGGATTACATATAGCAGTTCTATTACATCCCTCCTCTAACCACTGCTGCTAGAGCGCTTATTTTAATTGTCAGTTTCTCATTGCCAAACATGTATAGTTCAAATAAAAAAACTTGTGATTTTTTATTGCATTAATTGCCACTAAATAACAATTTTTACGGTGTTAAATTAATGTAAGAATTTTAACGAAAACGTCATAACAAATACGTAAAAAGCCTTGCGAAGCAATTCCTTTTAAAACTTGACATTGAAAGGTTGTCTTAGAAGAAAGTTTTTTCACTGTTTGGTCCGGTTACTTTTTCCAAAGTAAATGTTATTTTGAAATACTTAAATTTTTACTGAAAATTTAAAAATAATCATTAAACCATAGGATTCTTGTTATGCTAATTCATAGTTAAACGTTTTTAGGAAAGTCTCCAATACTTTAAACAACAATACAAATTTCACATATGAATCTTAAGTATAAAAGAAAAGAGGTTAGGCCCAAATTTAATTTATACGGTCATATAAAGCATACATTTTATGAATTCAACAATTGTATAAAAATATTTGCAAAGGGCCGCTTATTCTAGAATTGAAATGATTTGTAACATATATCTAGTAGTATAAGGCAATCTAATAAAATTTTATACAACTAAATTTTAAGGATGTAACTGATTTGATACCATATGGAAATGATGTTGATTTATAATCATAGTGCACTACTATCATAATATAATTTATAATCAATGACTGGGACGGTGGCGACGTTCTGTAATCCAGCTACTTGGAGGTCACGAATTGTGGATAGTTATGAGCGATGGCTTGTGGATACGATATTCCCTGGTGGGGATTAACGTCCGCACTAGTGAATACTAGTTCATCCATAAGTACCATCCTCATAATTAGACCAATTCGTATATGGGAGGTTAAAATTGTGGTTCGGATCCCACGTTAAACTAGGTCCCTAGATACCATTGGCTGTTGGGCTATGAATTAACAGTCCTGTCTAAGGAGAATGTCGGCCTTAGTCAGTAACAAGAAAACAAGATCGCGCCACAATCATCCTACACTCATCCCTCATTCATACTTGGCTTTAAACTACCTATTGAGTTAGGTCGCCATTTCAATCTAATAAACTATACAGCCCTATGTGTAACTGACTGACTGACTGACTTATATGGATACGAATTTCTGACGTAACTATTTAAGCTAGAGACTTGAAATTTTGCATACGTCTAGCTTGAACGGTCAATGCTAAGTGTAAAAATCTTAAACTTGCAAATTTTTAGTTTTAACCTACAAAAAAAATTCGAAATGGCGGATTTTCAAAATTGTAATTTTACTTTTTTGGCTCTAGCGGCCAAACGCTTTGTCCTATCTAACATCTGAGAACAATACTACGATAGGGAATTTAATTTTCTACAATTTCGATCCTTTGACTTTTTATCGTATCTCGCACTGTTAAGCCTCCAGAGCGTTTTAATGAAATGCCGTTTTCGTTTTTCGGGCTCTAGTGCCTAAACCGATGGTTGTAAAAAATTTTTTAAGGTTCATTTCGATAGATCCTTTATAATATCTACAATTTCTTTTCCCGCATATTTTGCCGTATCTCTACTCGTTTACTCACAAAATTCATTTTTCACTTTTTCCGGATTTTGTGAACGTAAGTAGTGGGAAAACACCGGTTCTGGTCCACTAGATAAATCGTAATTTTAGTATTTCAGCTCTAGTGACCTAACGGTTAGTCTTATCTGAAATATGAGAGCATATTACGATAGGAAATTGGATGATCTACAATTTTGGTCCTTTTACTTTTTGTCGTACATCGCACCGTTAACCCTCCAAACTGATTTTTGTGAAATTTATATTTAGATTTAGGGCCCTAGCGACTAAATGGTTTGTCCTACGAAAATGTTTAAATGACAACTTTTATAGGTCTTTTTAATATCTACAATTTTGATTCTAACATACTTTGCCGTAGCCTATCTCTTTCCGTTCACTCTCAAAAAACATTTTCACTTTTTCCCAGTTTTGTGATAAATAAGTAGTGGCTTTTGGACAACTATAAAGAAATCATAATTTTAGTATATTTTAGCTCTAGAGGCTAAATGGTTAGGCCTTTCATAGATTTGAGACCACCACGGTACTGAATTGGATGAACTACGATTTTTTTCCTGTGACTTTTTGTCGTACATCGCACCATTGCGTATATATCCAGTCTAATTTTTTGCAATCGCGTTTTCAGTTTTTCCACTCTACTGACAAAACGTCCTATCGAAAAATGTTGCTGAATATGACTGGCTTACAGTTTTCAGAACATTTTGCCGTATCTCTACACATTAGCTCTCAAAACAGATTTATTACAGGACCAGAATAGTTACCGAAAACTTGAAATTGGGGACCTTACCTTCTTTTAAGAGACAATTAAAAATATGAATTCAGCTATTGTCGGGGCTGGTGTTACTAATTTACATACTTTTAGTAAGTTCCTCCTCGGAATTTAGGGAATCATTTTAAAACTTTCTAGTCTTTTGTGATTTCTATCTCGTTTATCAGATTTTATATTATTTCATTTTAATGTTATGTTATTGTTTTCACTGATTTATTGCAACAATTTTTGATGAATTTAAAAGCTTTAATTATTATTGATTGTGAGAAGTGTGCATTAGCCTTTTGTTACTGTTTTGGTTGTGCACTTCATTGGTAAAGCTAACCTGTTTAACACTCGACTTTTTTATTTACAAACTAATTCAGCGAACACATTGGAGTTAATAACCCTCAACAAGCCCGTTCACTGCATCAAGTTTTTTCAGAAATTACGGAATTGGGGCAACAAATTAGGGAGTGGACCCTCCATTCAGCATAACACAAAGAATAAATAATTATTGTATCACACTCGAAATATTTTAACAAATTTTAACTACGAAGAGTTATTAAAACCGATTCATAGGAGATTTTAAAAGCTTTTCTAGCTATCGATTGTGAATTGTGTGTATTAAACGGTTTTGTTACTGTCTTGGCTGTTCAGTTCTTCCGCAAAACTAACCAATTTCATACTTGACATTTTTTTTTAATTTACGAATTTAGGGATACCCCTAAGGGGGGCATGGGGCGGAGCCCCCATCGAGCCGTAGGCGAGTATAGGTATAAAGGTATAAAGGTACTAAAATCCGCGACTCACGCAGAAGTTTATTAATGGGTCTATCTAAAACACTCGTGTGTTTTGTATACCACCCCTCCCTTCTTAAAATAAAAACAGAGATTTCTCCTAAATGGAGAGGTCTAGCGTAATGTCCTAGATCCCCATATTTACAAAATAACTTAGGTACAAGAAAAAACAAATTTAGTTGAACGCTCTTTTAGGTTGGAATGTACAATTGAATGTTATTATTTAACATAAAGAAAAGATTATTAAAATAAAGTTTTATAGCAAATATTTAGGTCGATCTTTTAGAAAGGATACAAGGATGCAAGGGTACAACTGTAGTAGTAAAGACGACTGAAGGAGATTGTAAGAAGCTTATATTGTTGAAACTGAGGATTAATGTCGAATAATCACCATAGCACTGAGTGTGAGAGCTGAGGCAATCTTGAAATCAGTTCGCACTTTTAAGTTTATTAAAAACCGTTTTAAGTTAGTTCTATCCATTTTTATACTTTATTTTTTCGTATTAAAATCACATAACAATGTTTAAACAGCCATTGATTATCGTGAGAAAGCCATATCTTTTGGCATTCTATAAATGGGTTTATTTTATATGTTAAGTGATATCAATAGATAAAATATGAATGAAGAAATTTACATACATTACACACATTAAAAAAATAAGATTTTATAACAATCTTATTACCAACACACTAATATTATTTATACTTACAACACCTAAAATCGGTTAAAAACAGAAAATATTTATACTAATTCGTTACAGAAATCTTAACAGCAGAATGGTACTATTAGTATTGGCTTCTTGATTTCCCTTTTACCTTGATAAAAAAATATCCTACTTCTCAAATTCTGCTTTTTCCGGTATTAAATTTTAAGAAAGTATGTAAATATGAATAATATTAACGTTAGTATGTTGAACTTGAAAGAAACATTACTACAAACTTTTAGAAGATAGTTTTGATCAATGTAGTATATTGTATGTTTGATCTTACATTTAAACTGTAGAAGTTAAAATTATAACTGTAAGTTAAGTTAAAACTGAAGTTATAAGCAAATAAACTTAAAACTGTAGATTCAAACAGTTTGAAAAACTGTTGATAGTAGAGGGTGTAATTTTAATTTAGTTAGTATTCAAAGCAGGACTTCTTGTTGAAAACTTATTAGGTACGTGTTCAAGTATCCCTCTCTTCCGTTATCATTCCTTACTGTGTGCAAGCTTACGATGCTTTCAATTACATTATGAATACACACACACACACACACACACATACACACACACACACACACACACACACACACACACACACACACACACACACACACACACACACACACACACACACACGCAGGCTTGCACACGTATAAAGTATCCAGTACGTAAGTATTGCAGTACGTAGGCCTAAGTGCACGTAAACTTGCACACATCAAGGCATAAAAGAAGAGAGGGATACTCAAACACGTACCTAATAACTTTTCAACAAGAAGTTCTGCTTTGAATACTAACTAAATTAAAACCATACCCTCCACCATTTACATATTTTTCAAACTTTTGGACCTTAAAATTTCCACTGTTAAAATTTGAAATCAAACATAGAGTCTAGTACATTGATCAAAACTGTTTCTTCCAAGATATTTTAGTAATGTTTCATTTAAGTTCAAAATACTAAAATTACTGATTTGTCCCACAAATACCAGTTAGAATTACATCTTTTTACTTTGTCATGACAAATAAAATAAAGGTAACTTATTGATTGTTATTTTGGAAAATTTACCATCCCTGAAAAGTTGATATGGCAAAAATGTCATTCAAGAATAGTTTATTTTTATTTTTTATTGAAATATCTTTTGACTCTACAAAATTGATTCTGCTGTAAGGAAGTGATTTAGTAAAATTTATATTCAAAGTCTTCATCAAATTTATGTAAAGTTTAATTTTTAAAATTTGCCGGATCTTCACTATAACAATTCAAATTATATTTTTTATTATTCAATATTTTGTTTACATAACCTGTTAAGATTTTTTTATATTTATACAGAATTGGTTTTCTGTTATACTTTATCCAAACTTTACTGATGGTATAAAAAGTTAATACATTTGCCAAATCATATTAAATCTAACAATATTTTCCGTACAAAAATATTTATTATAAAAATATTATTTTCGACTGTTGCCAGATTAATGACATCGGACAGTAGTTGAATTTTTTTTTTATTATTAAAAAAAGTTTTAATGCTTCAGCAAGTATATTCAGTAATTATACTTTCACTATGTTTTGCTATCATGATACCAGGTCTTTGTTATGAAATATAAATAAAACAATTGTCATCATCGCAAGTGAACGTATGGGCACTGTGTGATGAAACTTAACATAATTGGGAGAATGTTTTTGATAATAAATTATGTAAATTTGAAAAACAAAGAGATTGGAAACAATGATAATATTTAAAATACTGTTACGTTCCAAAATAAATGACAAGCCAAAGTAATCAATCTTCATATAAAGCGAAACGCTCTAAATTTCTATAGCTTTAGATATGTATTTTTGTAGGTAATTGATTTTTTTTATCATTAATGAAACAAACTTTGACATATACTAACTAAATTAACTCTAAATGAGTCATAATTGTCTTTAACACAGCAATACAACAACTGTGCTTTAATTTAGTACAACAACATAGAGCGTTTTAAAATAATTGTTTTTCGTTAAATACTTTATATTATACAGACCATATATTGTAAAAAAATTTCTTAAAGATTTTTGTTGTATTGTTAATGAATAATTTGTCATTCCATTAAAAATTAAAAAAGTAATACTGAAATAAATTATGAAGAATATTTGGTAGTCAAAATGAAAATTGAAATGTTGAGAAACTTAATTTATAAAAAAAACACATCTTAAATAACAATTTCGTGGATAAACTATGATTAACAAAAGTTAAATTTAAATTACAAGAGGTAGGCATCATTAAATATCTTAAAATTAAGAATTTGTAACTGGCAGGATCAAAAATCAACATTTGAATTCATTCCTACACCATCGAAATGGTTTATCACTGACACAGCCACAGAGAATGTGTCAATATAAGAAAACATGTCGGAGCATCTGACGCGTGAATCATTACAACTGCTGCGGTCGGACTGCGGAATGGGCCCCATCACTCCCATATAGTTACGACCGATCGTGGGAGCTAATGAACGTGTCCAACATGTTGGAGCATCTGACGCGTGAATCATTACAACTGCTGCGGTCGGACTGAGGAATGGGCCCCATCACTCCCATATAGCTACGACCGATCGTGGGAGCTAATAAACTTGTACAACGTGTCGGAGCATCTGACGCGTGAATCATTACAACTGCTGCGGTCGGACTGAGGAATGGGCCCCATCACTCCCATATAGCTACGACCGATCGTGGGAGCTAATAAACTTGTACAACGTGTCGGAGCATCTGACGCGTGAATCATTACAACTGCTGCGGTCGGACTGGGGAATGGGCCCCATCACTCCCATATAGCTACGACCGATCGTGGGAGCTAATAAACTTGTACAACGTGTCGGAGCATCTGACGCGTGAATCATTACAACTGCTGCGGTCGGACTGCGGAATGGGTCCCATCACTCCCATATAGCCACGACCGATCATGGGAGCTAATAAACGTGTACAACGTGTCAGAGCATCCGACGCGTGAATCATTACAACTGCTGCGGTCGGACTGCGGAATGGGTCCCATCACTCCCATATAGCCACGACCGATCATGGGAGCTAATAAACGTGTACAACGTGTCAGAGCATCCGACGCGTGAATCATTACAACTGCTGCGGTCGGACTGCGGAATGGGTCCCATCACTCCCATATAGCCACGACCGATCATGGGAGCTAATAAACGTGTACAACGTGTCAGAGCATCCGACGCGTGAATCATTACAACTGCTGCGGTCGGACTGCGGAATGGGTCCCATCACTCCCATATAGCCACGACCGATCATGGGAGCTAATAAACGTGTACAACGTGTCAGAGCATCCGACGCGTGAATCATTACAACTGCTGCGGTCGGACTGCGGAATGGGTCCCATCACTCCCATATAGCCACGAGACTGATCTTGAGAGCTAATAAACGTGTAAAACGTGTCAGAGCATCCGACGCGTGAATCATTACAACTGCTGCGGTCGGACTGCGGAATGGGTCCCATCACTCCCATATAGCCACGACCGATCATGGGAGCTAATAAACGTGTACAACGTGTCAGAGCATCCGACGCGTGAATCATTACAACTGCTGCGGTCGGACTGCGGAATGGGTCCCATCACTCCCATATAGCCACGACCGATCATGAGAGCTAAAAAACATGTACAACGTTTCAGAGCATCTGACGCGTGAATCATTACAACTGCTGCGGTCGGACTGCGGAATGGGCCCCATCACTCCCATATACACGACACGACCGATTATGGGAGCTAATAAACGTGTACAACATGTCAGAGCATCCGACGCGTGAATCATTACAACTGCTGCGGTCGGACTGCGGAATGGGTCCCATCACTCCCATATAGCCACGACCGATCATGGGAGCTAATAAACGTGTACAACGTGTCAGATCATCCGACGCGTGAATCATTACAACTGCTGCGGTCGGACTGAGGAATGGGCCCCATCACTCCCATATAGCTACGACCGATCGTGGGAGCTAATAAACTTGTACAACGTGTCGGAGCATCTGACGCGTGAATCATTACAACTGCTACGGTCGGACTGAGGAATGGGCCCCATCACTCCCATATAGCTACGACCGATCGTGGGAGCTAATAAACGTGTACAACATGTCAGAGCATCCGACGCGTGAATCATTACAACTGCTGCGGTCGGACTGCGGAATGGGTCCCATCACTCCCATATAGCCACGACCGATCATGGGAGCTAATAAACGTGTACAACGTGTCAGATCATCCGACGCGTGAATCATTACAACTGCTGCGGTCGGACTGCGGAATGGGTCCCATCACTCCCATATAGCCACGACCGATCATGAGAGCTAAAAAACATGTTCAACGTTTCAGAGCATCTGACGCGTGAATCATTACAACTGCTGCGGTCGGACTGAGGAATGGGCCCCATCACTCCCATATAGTTACGACCGATCGTGGGAGCTAATGAACGTGTCCAACATGTTGGAGCATCTGACGCGTGAATCATTACAACTGCTGCGGTCGGACTGAGGAATGGGCCCCATCACTCCCATATAGCTACGACCGATCGTGGGAGCTAATAAACTTGTACAACGTGTCGGAGCATCTGACGCGTGAATCATTACAACTGCTGCGGTCGGACTGAGGAATGGGCCCCATCACTCCCATATAGCTACGACCGATCGTGGGAGCTAATAAACTTGTACAACGTGTAGGAGCATCTGACGCGTGAATCATTACAACTGCTGCGGTCGGACTGAGGAATGGGCCCCATCACTCCCATATAGCTACGACCGATCGTGGGAGCTAATAAACTTGTACAACGTGTCGGAGCATCTGACGCGTGAATCATTACAACTGCTGCGGTCGGACTGCGGAATGGGTCCCATCACTCCCATATAGCCACGACCGATCATGGGAGCTAATAAACGTGTACAACGTGTCAGAGCATCCGACGCGTGAATCATTACAACTGCTGCGGTCGGACTGCGGAATGGGTCCCATCACTCCCATATAGCCACGACCGATCATGGGAGCTAATAAACGTGTACAACGTGTCAGAGCATCCGACGCGTGAATCATTACAACTGCTGCGGTCGGACTGCGGAATGGGTCCCATCACTCCCATATAGCCACGACCGATCATGGGAGCTAATAAACGTGTACAACGTGTCAGAGCATCCGACGCGTGAATCATTACAACTGCTGCGGTCGGACTGCGGAATGGGTCCCATCACTCCCATATAGCCACGACCGATCATGAGAGCTAAAAAACATGTACAACGTTTCAGAGCATCTGACGCGTGAATCATTACAACTGCTGCGGTCGGACTGCGGAATGGGCCCCATCACTCCCATATACACGACACGACCGATTATGGGAGCTAATAAACGTGTACAACATGTCAGAGCATCCGACGCGTGAATCATTACAACTGCTGCGGTCGGACTGCGGAATGGGTCCCATCACTCCCATATAGCCACGACCGATCATGGGAGCTAATAAACGTGTACAACGTGTCAGATCATCCGACGCGTGAATCATTACAACTGCTGCGGTCGGACTGCGGAATGGGTCCCATCACTCCCATATAGCCACGACCGATCATGAGAGCTAAAAAACATGTACAACGTTTCAGAGCATCTGACGCGTGAATCATTACAACTGCTGCGGTCGGACTGCGGAATGGGCCCCATCACTCCCATATACACGACACGACCGATTATGGGAGCTAATAAACGTGTACAACATGTCAGAGCATCCGACGCGTGAATCATTACAACTGCTGCGGTCGGACTGCGGAATGGGTCCCATCACTCCCATATAGCCACGACCGATCATGGGAGCTAATAAACGTGTACAACGTGTCAGAGCATCCGACGCGTGAATCATTACAACTGCTGCGGTCGGACTGCGGAATGGGTCCCATCACTCCCATATAGCCACGACCGATCATGGGAGCTAATAAACGTGTACAACGTGTCAGAGCATCCGACGCGTGAATCATTACAACTGCTGCGGTCGGACTGCGGAATGGGCCCCATCACTCCCATATAGCCACGACCGATCATGGGAGCTAATAAACGTGTACAACATGTCGGAACATCTGACGCGTGAATCATTACAACTGCTGCGGTCGGACTGCGGAATGGGTCCCATCACTACCATATAGCCACGACCGATCATGGGAGCTAATAAACGTGTACAACATGTCGGAGCATCTGACGCGTGAATCATTACAACTGCTGCGGTCGGACTGCGGAATGGGCCCCATCACTCCCACATAGCCACGAGACCGATCATGGGAGCTAATAAACGTGTACAACATGTCGGAGCATCTGACGCGTGAATCATTACAACTGCTGCGGTCGGACTGCGGAATGGGCCCCATCACTCCCACATAGCCACGAGACCGATCGTGGGAGCTAATGAACGTGTCCAACATATCCCTGCAATCCGAATACATATTCGCTGGCTACATGACGAAACGGTATTTTCATAAACTAACACTTTATTGAAAACAAAAACTGTTGTCAAAGAAGAAGAAATTTTAATTCCTCTAATTGTATATTGCAATGATTAATGCATCTTATTGAGAGTTGGCTAAATAGCCGCTCATAGAACGCAATGCAGTGCTTCACCTGCTTCAATTTTCCGAGTTTTTTTAAGTACGATAAAAGAGGGAGGGGTTTAACATGAAAGGTAAAGAATTTGGCTATGTGATCTAGTTTTTTATTTTATTTTTTCATTTTGAATCCATATCAAGTTATAAAGGATCAAAGTTAATCAAAGTTGGATCAACTTTGATCCACTATAGCTTGATATGGATTCCAAATGAAAATAAAAAAAATAAAAAGATTTAAAATAACCCAAGTTTTTATATTTCATCAAAAATTACTCCCAATTTTATCGGACCTAAAATAAAGCTGAATATTGGAGCAGGTGAAACACTGCACGTTGAGTTTTTTACCCGCTAGACCCCCGATACTGACAGCCTCTGTCGGCAGCCGCTGAAACCGCTGGGCGCGCAGCCCATGAACGCATCCAATGAATAGCATGTATAAATAATTACAAGCCTACTTTCCTTAGCCAAAACTCCTACCTCACTATCATCTACCTGAGTCTTCAATAAAATCAATATGGTTGGAGTAATTCTTGCATGGTTAACTTTGTGTGGTCTGTGTTAAAGGAAGACCGTAAATTTAAGAAAGAAATTGAGAATAAATTTAAACCAAAAATTAAATCGCTGAATCAATGTTAATGGCGTAAGATTTGTATACATCTAGTACACATAGTATACTTTTAAAATTAATTTACAATAAAATAATAAAAATATATTTTTTTTCCAAAGTGAAATTATTTTTACATTTAAAAATGAATACCACATAATTTTTTAAGCTAAATAATAAATTTATCTGAGGGAGAGTTTGGAGTAGGATAAATAAAAAATATAATTTATTTAAATGTTTCAAATATTTAATATTTTTGAAATATTTCTTGTGTTATAATTGGTTACTTTGATGAAGTAAACGATGAACATGTTAGTCTTGATTCTTTATTTGTTCCAATATAAATTTATGTAAACAGATCTTTGTTGCTATAAGTAAAGGTTAGCCAAATATTTAGAATATTTTTCCAGACTTTTCAAGGAACACTTTTTAGAAAGAGAGTTCACTAACACTATTCTATGTTAGGTAATCGTTTACAGATTTATCGTAAAAACTTGTTTAAGACCTTTACTTCCATGGAACTAATTTGGCTTCTTACTTTGGAACGTAATTAAGGCAAGAACCTACAAACTTGAACAAAGTTTAAATTATTATTAAACTTATATCATTAAAACAAAAGCTTACATAAAATCTTACTACAATAACCGTATGTTTAGAAACCCCTTTCTTTAATTAGTCAATGATAGATAAATAAACGCGTGGAACAAAATATGTGTTGAATGTTTTCCTTTCCTTAGAAATGAAAATATTAATACAAATTAAGTATGTTTTTACCTGCGAAAATTATAGAAGCATTTTATATTTACAAACATAAATGCGGTAATATTTGTTTAAAAATACCTATTTTATCGGATACATTCATCTAAAACGGATATAAAATCAATCATATAAGCTGAATTACTGAAATATCTAAAGTGGTTTCAAAATTATGTTTTATGAAACCAATATATTAGCAAAAGAGAAATAAGAAATATGTAACAGTTGATAAGCTCAAGGATACAGTTTGCTGTTATAAAATAATAAGTTGTATTAATTTATGAAAACACTCAACGGTAGAAAGCTACCTTCAACAAAAAGAATGTACAACTGCAATATTAACATTCAAAGCGACGCCCTGCGATTCTTGTTTCGAAGTTATTAAACACATGTTCAATTGTTCTACCTTTGTTTTACTGTATTACTTTTACCACCTATACCTCTCTCATCTTAATTATGTCACCTACATATTTTTCGTCATTTTCTGAAAGGCTTTAGTTTATGCATAAAATAATGCATTGAATACAATAATAGTCGTAAATTAAATTACAAAAGATAATCGTCAGTCTTACAAAAAAAGGAGCGATAAGTTCAGGTTTTAACAAACAAGTGTAATTCTTATTAAAAAACTTTTTACTTAAGTGAAAGGGCGCACACAATTTACTCATTTATTGTAAAGTAATGGAAAATAATGTTTTAAGCTTTATAAAAGTCATATAACATACTTGTAATTGATATTTAAAATGTAAATATTGAAGAATACAGCTTTCAAATGCCTTATGCCTTTGCATACAACGTTTTACGATTATGTACTATATAACCTCCGGATGAAAAGAATATTCTCACTTATAAATTGTGAGCATTTTTAAGTTTTAAATTTATCAAAACATTGATTCGCTTCTTCAATGACTACTAAATAAGAAATATAAACAACGTTTGTTATACAGCAACATAAAATCGAGGTTACTTGATGCTAGCGGAACGACGACATTAGATTGGTTTCATGTTTATGTGTATGTGGATTCTGCATAAGTGTATATGGATTCCGCATAATTGACAGTTCAATCAGTCATTGACAGAAAATCAACTAAAAATATTTAAAATATCTTACATTTTTAAATCAAACTTTTGATTTGTGGTGTCAAAAGAAATAAGAATCTTAAGAAGTTGCAGCTATTTTAGCTATTTTGCAGACTGTTGCCTATTTATTTTTACAAAATATTATATTCTAGATAAATTTAGTTTGAAATTGTTCAAGAAAAAGTAAGTTAAGTTCTTTAAAATATAACAACCTTGCAACACATCCTGTCAATCGGGTCACAACAGTGCTTCCCTCTCTGCCCCATAAAGCTACTGTGAAAATCATAGGAATGATTTCCGACCCTCGTTACCATTAGTTGTAAAACCCTTCTTATTTTGTTTACAAATGATTAAAAGTGCAGTTTAAGTGGTGCTGGTGGATTAAAACACCAGTTAACATTTTTTAAATTAAAATTTTAAATTTCAATTCAAATCCATGAAATGCAGTTACTCCAAATTTTATTTTTATAATCACTGTTCAACTATATGGAACATAATCAAATTTTAATAACTCTTTTAAGTTGTTGTTTATGGAAATAATATCTGACTATGGTGAATGAAACTATTAAATTTTTCACACTTCACTTTAATGCAAAGAAACAGTATAATGGTATCAAAACTATTCTTCCTTGCATTTATTGTAGTGACTTATATTAATTGAAATTTAAAATAAATTAAGGGAAAACTCCCTACTTAGGTGAGTGGTTATAGTGCTTGTCTTTAAATCCAAAGCATACTTGTTCGATCCTGAGAAATGGTTGTAGCTTTCAGAAAGTTTGATTATAGACTTATTCGTCATTTGTCATTGAGTTGTAATTAGGTAATTATGCTATTTACAATTTAAAACAAGCCAAAGCTAGGTAGTAACAAGAGCTAAGTTTGATTTTTTTCCTAACAAATCATAAACATATGTTTGGCTTACGTTATTGTTCAATGTATTATAGGCCTATCATAAATAAGCCAGGTACACGTTGGTAACATTGAATATACATTGAATATCAATATCGCCCTCTGATATTTTTTGTAGTTCAAGATTCACCGCTTCTCGACTAAGAATAGCTGGATGGCAGCTCCCTAAAAACTTATAATTGTGCGCTAAACAACTTTTTATACCACTACAAACTCCTATTTACATCTTAACGCTAGACAATATCAAACTACAGAAATTGCAAGCAATAATATTGTTCAGATCTAGTGTTAAATATAATAGTACTGAACTCTGTAAAAAATATTTTATAAATATTGCTCTTATTTTGAAATATGTACAGTTCTCTCACCATTAATATTTGTGGCATTTTTGATGTCACTTTATATCGTAAACAAAATTTCATAGAAGAATGTGTGCATTTCTTAACAATAAAGCCCTCTTAAAGCCTTGTAAAATGTACATAAAAAATCCAAATTTTCTGAGATTAAGAAAAATTGCGCTACAACTTAGCTGATTTTTTATGTGTAAAGCTAGAAACCGTCAACTACCACCAAAGCTTTCCCACATTGTAAGCTTTAAAATTATATACTAGAAGTGACCTTTCCTTACCCAAGGGGTGGCAATTGGCGTTAAACATGATTATCTACTTGCTTTTCATGAAATGTTTATACCAATAGAACCTAAACAGCTTCTACAAACTTTCCTCTGAAGAAAACTTCATTGGTTTTACTCACATCATACACAACATAAAAAGCCTTAAAAATGAGAGATGTCTCAAATGACACTTCAAAAATTCGAATGTGTCGAAGCAAATGCATTAAGATTCTTACGATTTTAAAGGAAAGTTTGATTGTTGCCATTTACGACTCGGTCAACCATTTGAACTTTAGTTTGCGGTATTATACTCTGCTAAGCAAGGCCTTAAAAGTTTTGTACAAATCAACCTATGATTATGTTTAAGATTTTTGACTGACTCTTTGTGGGCCGTTCCCGGACAGGGGATATCGTTTAGGTTGGGGCACAGATAAGTTAGTTCTTATCATCAGAAATCATTTGTGAAAGTTGGTTTTATCTGCTGTGGTATAAAATTTACTAAGTGAGTTCCAGACTTAATTGTCATCCTGTGTATTGTGTGATAATTTACAAAAATGATAATTTTCAATAAAAAACCGGCCAATATTTAGTTAAATACCAATGCCCACCCATTAGAAAAATAAGAAAGGTCAATTAAGGTACATAATTTAAGGCCTTGGAAGTGGAGAAGCTTTACATAATTTAAATGGAATTTGGTGATATTGAAAATTTGTGGCTTGAAGCATAAGCAAGTTTCTTCAGCAAGTTATAGTGTCCTTATTCTTTATTTTTAAACATTTGAATATCAAGAAAACTATACAAAATTTTTAGAAATATTAATTAGGACAAACTGCACTTATTTTAGTAAACTAGTTAACTTTGAGTATGTTCTAAAAAGTGACAATAAGTTTGGTAAATGACAAGAAAAATAAGACTTTTATGCACAATGTAGAGGAATAAAAAAAAATTAAAAAATAAATGACCGCTACTGGAACTAGGAGTAGGAGTGACATATAATATCTTAAATTCAGTTTTTTCTTACATTTTACATACATAATAATGTCTTTATTCTTTGACACTGACGACAAAACACCCTGTATTTTATTGCTGTATTATATTTTATTCTATAACAAATATTCAAAAATGTAGTGCATGCCATACGCTATATAGTGCTTACGTTAAATATTTTGTGACATAAAACTGATATTTTCTTTTAAAATCTGATTTTTAGGTGAATTTTAAGCTTTGTATTGTACTTTCATCGCCTTAGATATAATCAATGAGAAAATATCCAGCCCGTGCATGACATAATACTCAATACAGGTAGCTTTAATGCTAAAAAACTGTATTATATATCCTTAAGCTATTAGATTATATTTTAAATTGGTATATAAGTATAAATCATATAAGATACATGCTGTAACAAGGACGATTTTAACGCGTAAAGTTTCTTTCCCCACTAAGAAGATAATACTTATTCCTCAACAAGTTTATGAATATATTGAAAAAAAACATAACTTATACAAAACTATGAAATAACTATGAGAAATGGTATTGGATCACGATTGATAGTTTCACACCTTTGAAATAAAAATGTCAATCCCTCTTAAAAACTTTAGTTAGATTATTTATCTTGGCTATTAATAACAAAAAACATTGGGGAATAAGTTATATTATTTTAGTATATATTTTGTTTTGTGAAGAATAAAAATGCGAGAGTGAGGTACCTACTGGGCTCATTTCAGCATCAATTGTCGCCAGAGTTTAATATCCTTCTAATGTTCACGTTCAACTGAGCACCGGAAAAGGGCCGTTCCCTTTAGACTCGAGGGTAATTCCCATCTTGGGATGGTTCTCTTAATTTTCTTCTTAACCCATACTAGTAAATAACTTAAAATTGCTTATTATAATTATAAAATATACGACCATTTTACAAAAAATACTTTTTTACATACCAACAAATAAATAAAATTAATTAAAATTTAAACTCATTTTTATTATTTTTATATTTTATTTTTAGTATTGAATTCAGATGAAGTCAATTTACTTGAGAAAGGACTGAAATTCTGTATCCCTGACAATAATAATGTAAATCTACTTTTAGAAACTGAAGAAACAATTCAGTCCCTCCCAACTAAACAACAAAATGAAGCAAGAATATTAGCTCACCAAAAAATTACTAAACATAACCGAAGACCTACCAAAAGGACAGCAAAAAAATCTCAACATAATAACAGCTAAAAAACTATCTGCTAAGCTTAAAAATGCAAACGCTTCCACTGTCATAGCTGACAAAGGCAACACCCTTGTAATAGTGAACAATGCTGAACACCACAATAAAGTACTAGAATTCATAACAAAAACTGGTATTAAGAAACTAAACAAAGACCCCACACAAAAATTTCATTCATGCATAAGGAATCTTGTAAATAAATCCAGCCTCCTATCCAGTGATCAAAAGATACAATGCCGCACCATCAAACCCACTGCCCCTAAACTAAAAGGACTACCAAAACTTCATAAAGAAGGAGAACCCATAAGACCTCTTGTTAATTCAATCAACAGTCCAACACATAAATTAGCTAAGATATTGGATAAAATAATACGAGCAGAAGTATCACTACCAAATAACAGATCATTGAAAAACACGGCATATTTAGTTGACAAAATAAAGGATCAGAAATTTCCAAACACCCATCTTCTAGCATCATTTGACATCAAAGACTTATATACTAATATTCCCATAACCGAGACCCTCAGAATTTTAAAAGATAACCTCATGCAACAAAACAATCTAAGCAAAAGCAAAGTAGATGAATCAATCAACATTACAGAGACGGTTCTAAAGCAGAATTATTTTGAATACAACCAAGAATTTTACACCCAAGACAGAGGCCCCGTAATGGGATCCCCTCTATCAAGTATTATGGCCGACATATTCCTTAACCACATGGAAAACAACTTCATTTTAAACCAAGACAATAATAAACTTGCAAATAAAATCACATACTACCATAGATATGTTGATGATATATTGTGCCTATAGACAACTTGACCTCCTCACAAAACATCTCAACCAAATCCATTCCAACCTCATGTTCACAACTGAAGTAGAGAAAGACAACCAAATTAATTACCTGGATTTAACCATTTACAGAAAAGAAGAGAAACATGCTTTTAAGATCTACCGGAAACCAACAGCAACAGACCTAACTATACACCAGACATCTAATCATCCTACAGCCCACAAACATGCAGCATTCCATAGTATGATCCACCGACTTCTCAACACTCCGTTATCCAAAGAAGATTATTTAACAGAACTGAATACCATTAAACAAATCGCCGTCAACAACGGCTACAGCCCCCACCTCATCAGCAAATTGGTCTGGCAACATAAAAATAAACTCCAAAAGAAGAACCAATCAGGCCCAAAAAACCAATATGTACTAATGACCTACCATGGTACAGTCAATAACTCCCTTCACAACATTGTAAGAAATAAAGGTTATAAGGTAGCATACAAATCGAAAAACAGTCTAAATCAAATTTTAAGCAAACCAACATTAAAAAATGATAATTTTGACCAAACAGGTGTATATAAATTGAAATGTGGAACCTGTCCAAAGTATTATATTGGCCAAACAGGAAGGAGTTTTAAAATTAGGTACAAGGAACACTTACCAAAAAATCACCAATACAATACTTCAACGTACGCAGAACATCTAATTGAAAATAATCATTCCTATACTACCATCGAACAAGATCTTGAAATCCTACATAAAGCACCAAAAAGCAATAGACTAAATATCATTGAACAATATCACATATATATAGCAACACCAAAAATAACCCCACTCAGATCATGAATGATCAAAAAAGTTTCTACGCCAACATAATGTTTGATACAATAATGCAAATCAATGACCATTTTACATAGGAAGCAGTTATCCAAAGGCAACGCCATTTTTTCTTCTCCATGTCAAAGGTCACATAACCTCATATCAGTTCAGTCACCAGAGCATGCTCTTTTCAACAGTGATAACAAGTGAGGTTAGGAACATAAACAAAATTAACCATGGTTAAAATTAGACTTGTACATAGTTCACTAGTGATTTCTGTAGGCCAATTGTGTGTGTTATGTGTTAAAATTAATTTTATCAACCGACAAAATCCCCTGGATGACTTATTTTAATTTTGGTCGACCTGTCATGTGACTGAAGATGAGCCTTTGGGCTTGAAATCGATTTCACAAATTCATAAAAAAGGATTGCTAAGGTAAGACTTCAATTTATTCCTACTATTAAAATTTAAAATCATAACTGTGATAATTTTTCATATATTTCAAACCTCAAATCTATATAATTTATCCATTTTTTTTTATTTCCATAAAACATTGTGTATTTGAAAGTTAAAATCATCCCTTCTATCTTCATAATAGAAGTGTAATTTATTTTTTAATCAAAATAAGTTACAGGGTTAATTGGGGAAAACATTTCTTTTTTAGCAATAAGAGAAGTAATTTAGAAATTATAAATTTTATTCTTTATTTTTAAAATATACAGGGTGGCTGAAAAGTAACTGCCACCCCACCTTAACTTTTTTGCTAATCGAGATATTTGAATTCTGATTGCGGGAATCTTTTCCGACAGAAGGGGCTGCATTGCCAATGGGTAGTTTTACATTTTTGACCCGTAGGGGATGTGGGGGGGGGGGTAACTCAAAATTTTCAAATGGGACGAATGGTCGAGTGACACCTCATTTCAAAGTTCTTGGCAAGAGAAGAAAAATGGCATAAAAAAAATAAAAATCGGAACATATAAAACAAAATGGCGGCTAAAAATGTGTTTTAAAAGTAAAAAATGCTACCCCTTTTTATTGCCATAGTATTTTTGATTTTAAATGCTGTAGTATGGTAGTGTGCTGTTACACGATAACTATTTAGTCCAATTAAGAACTTGTGTGCACTAACTTACATTTGGTGGCAAACTGGGGGGCTAAAACCGTATCATGAGGATGTTCTTTATTTTGAATTATGTATAGGAGTGTGATACGTCATTTAAAACTTACAGTTGGATAAAAATAATTGTTTATTCAAAATTTAAATGCTATAACAAGTAAGTTTTGATAGACAAATTAAAAACAAAAATCAGTTACAATTATTTAAAGAATTTTTCCAAGAGCTAATAATTCATTTTCCTTAGCTAATAATAGGTATAATACGTTTTTGTTACTTTATCCCTTTTTATTAGTTTAGAACTTAAAGGAAGGTGGAGTATTTGGTTTAGATAATTCCTGTTGGCTGATAAGTTACCTTCCTCCCTTTCCCTGCTATGTACGTTTTGGGAAATCCAAAACCCCAACATTGATATCTTGGAATGTCTGACCGGTTTCCTTACCATCACCATGAATCTTGCTTTAAACTAAATCAAGTAGTATTGCTTTTCTTACCAAGTAAGGCTGTGGTCTCAAGAGCTGCCTATTGCGTTTTTCATTAAATGTTGATGTTTGTAAGATTTGAACATTGTGTTTTCTTTACAAGAAAGAGTAGAAATAGTTTTACTTTTTGGGCAAACAGGGACGTACAATGGAGCCACTGAGGCGTTCAATGAAAAATATCCTGACCATACCATTACTAGGAGAGCAGTCAGTAATCTAATAGCAAAGTTCCAGCGCACCGGAAGTGTTTTAGATGAGCCCCGATCTGGTCGTCCCTCTACAGACGAAATAACCGAGGTAGGTGTACTTGCGGAGTATTATAATAATCCTCAACAGTCAGCAAGAGCAGTAGCACGTAACCATAATCTGACTAGGTGGTCAGTAAACAAAGTGATAAAACTACACAAGTTCCATCCTTATAAGGTAAATTTAGTTCAAGAGCTATGTGAAGATGATTTTGATAGAAGAATAGAATTTTGCGAAATTATGACAGAAAGACTTGAATCAGGAACCATTTCTACATTTAATATACTTTTTAGTGACGAGGCTTCATTTCAACTAAACAGACATGTCAACCGTCATAATTGTAGGTATTGGGCACAAGAGAATCCCCACTGGTACCAAGAAGGTCATACTCAACGTCCGCAGAAGTTAAATGTCTGGGCTGGAATGATTGGCAACTTCATCATTGGACCATTTATCATTAACGGCAACTTAAATGGCACAGTTTACAACGAAATGCTGACAACGCAAATAATTCCTGCTCTTGACGAACTGATAGAAACAACATTAACCCCAGATGGAGAACCAGTTTTCAACAGAAACATGGTGTTTTTTCACCAAGATGGCGCTCATCCCCATTATGAGAAAAACGTAAGAACAACGTTAAATAATAAATTTAAAAACCGTTGGATTGGTAGGAGAGGAAGTATTGAGTGGCCAACTCGATCACCAGACTTAAACCCACTCGACTTTTTTTCTGTGGGGTCATTTAAAGTCGTTAGTTTACAATTCAAAGCCGAGATCTCTTGAAGAACTAAGAGAAAGGATTGAAACAGGGTGCAGACAAATTAAAAATGAAACGTTTCAAAATGTCAGGAATGCGTTTGAGCAACGTTTGTACTACTGCATGTAGGTGAAAGGAGAGCAATTTGAGCATCTAGTATGAGGTGAGTCGTCGTTATTAGTTAATTAATTGTTACTAAGTTAAAAATTTAAATTAAAAGATTGTCACGCCTGTAGCCCCAAATGTTGCCAAAGCCAAAAGCTTTTTTTACTAAATATCTTATTACTTAACAATCATATCACGGCATTTAAAGTCTAAAATACTATGGCAATGAAAAGGGGTAGCATTTTTTACTTTTAAAACACATTTTTAGCGGCCATTTTATTTTATATGTTCCGATTTTTATTTTCTTTATGCAATTTTTTTCTCTTGCCAAGACCTTTGAACCAAAGTCGTTAGTTTACAATTCAAAGCCGAGATCTCTTGAAGAACTAAGAGAAAGGATTGAAACAGGGTGCAGACAAATTAAAAATGAAACGTTTCAAAATGTCAGGAATGCGTTTGAGCAACGTTTGTACTATTGCATGTAGGTGAAAGGAGAGCAATTTGAGCATTTAGTATGAGGTGAGTCGTTATTAGTTAATTAATTGTTACTAAGTTAAAAACTTTAATTAAAAGATTGTCACGCCTGTAGCCCCAAATGTTGCCAAAGCCAAAAGCTTTTTTTACTAAATATCTTATAACTTAACAATCATATCACGGCATTTAAAGTCTAAAATACTATTGCAATAAAAAGGGGTAGCATTTTTTACTTTTAAAACACATTTTTAGCCGCCATTTTGTTTTATATGTTCCGATTTTTATTTTCTTTATGCAATTTTTTTTCTCTTGCCAAGACCTTTGAAATGAGGTGTCACTCGACCATTCATCCCATTTGAAAATTTTGAGTTACCCACCACCCCCACATCCCCTACGGGTCAAAAATGTAAAACTGCCCATTGGCAATGCAGCAGCCCCTTCTGTCGGAAAAGATTCCCGCAATCAGAATTCAATTATCTCGATTAGCAAAAAAGTTAAGGGGGGGGGTGGTAGTTACTTTTCAGCCACCCTGTATATTTAATTGTGTTTGTTTTTCATAAACAAGTTTCATTTACATAGTGTTAAAATTATTGAAAGACTTTAAACAAAGAAATGTTATCTTTTTATCTGGAACAGAGGAAAATGCTATGACATGGAACATTGCGTAACAAAGCATACAGTTTGGTAGATGAAGACATCGCAACGAACAAAGTGATAGAAACAAAGGATAAACCTTAAATGAAGCTGATCCAAAACTGGAAATCCTGAAACTATAATAAATATATCGGATTTAATACATTTGGAATGGCTCAATTCATTCCGATACAAGTTATTTTTAGTTTCACCATGTTTAAACTCCAACATATTAAATCAAGTCATACCTTTTATGAATGAATTTAGTAGTCACCTACAAGAGAGTAAATCTATCTTTAGGATGTCATAATGAAAACTGATTTCTACAAGTCAATTAAGATTTGCTGTCGTTATTTTTTACACACTGTTCATTCATTTTTCCTTTTTCATGATAGATTTAAAGTATTTTCTTTATATAATTTAACTTCTAATTCCATTGATCATCTTCATTTTTTTTTTTTTTTTTTTTATAAAGTAATTGTTTAACGTTTGCAATGATTCCAATGCCTTTCTATAATCTTTGTCAAAAATGTGTTATCTACATTATTTTCCTAATCAAACTTTTTTTAACTTTTCCATTATTTTAAATCAATATTGTCACTTCTTAGACTATAACATTGTTTCAGTAACTTTAAGTTTCATTTCTAAAAATTTAGGTATTACATTTTCTTTTTGTTAACAAGGTCTACCGTTATAAATAAATAAACTTATTGTGATGCCAAATTAGGTAGTAATAAAATCTTCTTTTGATAATGGTAATATTAGTTTTGATGTAGATATACTATGCTATACTTTATTTTTACTTTTACAACACAAATACAATATGCGTTAAGTATGTAGACTTTATTTTTATTATTAACTTGAAAAAATTGTTAAATGAAAACACAAAGATTCATTGAGATTATTTAATAATAGTTATTCTATTTTTTAATGTTTGTCGTTGTATAATAATGTCTACATACTGTCATAATACAACATAATTTTTATGTTATATAGCAGATCAATACATTAAATTTTAAAATTCATAAAACAAAATACAGTGTGCATTTTCATCCAATATAGCCGATAGCTCAGAATACTTCGACCGGAAGAATTGTTGGCGTCTTGATGTCATTATAAAACTTATAATAATAGATCAGAAAACAACTTTGCACACCAACTTTAAAAGCTACTTAAATCTTGACACTGAAGAACATCAACTACAAGAGCTTTAAGTAGTGTCTTTTAAAATGACAAACTATTTAAAGTATGTTATAACATAAATAACACAAAATTTGTAGACCAAATTGATGAATACTAAATCTCAATTATTTTTAGTATATTGTATGAAAGAAACAAGTTTAACAGCATGCAAGTTATTTTTCATAACGCTGATGTATGTTTGAGTACATGTAACTCAATACAGCGCTCTAACGTGTAACATTGTGGATTCTAACAAAGCTGAACCTTTGAGGAGAAGACATGGAGAGAAACAAAGGGATTGAATACAATGCACCACATTCACGTCAATAGACCTCTAAGAAAAGAATACTTTGTGTTGGTTTATTTTAGACAACACATCAGACACATTTAGAGTTCACACCATTAATTTATTTTAGTTTTTACTTTTATAAGGTATTTACAATTTTAATAATTTATAACAATTGAAAAAATACAAAAAGTATTTCATTGAGGTAAACGTAATTACGGAAATTATATGACGCCGGTTGAATTTATCAAAATTAATAAGGCAATTAAGTGAATTACGTACAAATATAAAAGTGAAGCTAATTTAAGGACTAAGAAAATATGCAATAAGCTTTAAATTCAGCATTTTTATTGAAAAAAACATAATTCCTACGAGTAAATGGTTACACTATAATGGAAGGTGCTACCACCAATAAAATGATTTATTGATAAGTTCAGAATGCAAAATTTATGTTCAGTCCTAGTTATTACTAACTTATTAATTTTCAAATGATTATTGTGTAATGATTATTATCCGTCTCAACACCCACCCCCTTCCGTTGACCACAAATATGTGCCTATGTTGAGGAGGGGGGGGGGGGGCTCACGAAGAAAATAAGCTCCGGTCCCAAGAAGGCTCTTGGTGGTCCTGCTTTTATTTCCAGGCCATCTATCTATATATTTAAAACACAAAGTTAAAAAAAAACCTTTGGACACTTCGTCTGTGACTTCTACTGGACCGATTTACATGCGGGTTGTACCAAAATAAACGTTTTCGGTTCTATATTAGCAGGTTTTATTCGTATTTCAAAAATATTTACGTTAAATCGGTCAAAAATTAAAAATAAACTTTTCTTATGGAGATTTAACATGGGGAAAAAAGCCAACATTTCCAATCCTTTGGACAGTTTGTCTGAGACTTCCACTGGACCAATTTACAAGCAGTTTGTACCAAATAAAACGTAAACCTTTGTATATTAGAAGATTTTATTTACTTTAACGTTATCTTACTTTCTTAAATTAAAAATATCGACATTTTCAAACCTTTACAATTTATTTATTTTACACGCTTTCAATCAGCTGATTGTAAACACACGAGGTAGTTAGTCTAAATAATAAAGTGGATGAGCAAAAGCTCATGAAGGATTTGGTTTATTATGGCCAGTACCTAAAAACTTTTACAATTATTATGATGTATTGTCATTTATGAAAAGAAAGTTGCTTAATCATATAATTAACGTTATCTTACTCCCTTAAATTAAAAATGTCGACATTTTCAAACCCAATTTATTTATTTTACACAATTTCAATCAGCTGATTGTAAACACACGAGGTATTTTGTCTAAATACAAAGTGGATGAACAAAAGTTCATGAAGGATTTGGTTTATTATGGTCAGTACCTAAAAACCTTTACAATTATTATGATGTATTATCCTTTAAATGGAAAGAAAGTTGCTTAATTATGTAAAATAGCTGATTGCTTTAAAATTAAGACTAAATTGTAAAGGTTTAGTTTAAATAAATTGCCCACATTTGTATTAAAAGAAACGGATGTATCGAAAATTCTTTGTGCAATCAATTTGTCGTTTGCAACATTGTAATGCTTTACATTTACTTCGCCTTACATCAGTATTTGTGGCGCAGTTGGTAGCGTGACTTACTTCATATCAGCCGGCCCGGGTTCCAGAAGGGTCTCCTCAAATATACTTTTTGTAATGTGTACAATAACGGCATCACTATTAAATGTTTTACTGATGGTACCGATATTTATTTTAAGCAAAATATATATATTAAAATATTTATAGGCCTGTTCAAACTCTCAAAAAACTTATTTATTAAGCTAACAAGTTTACAAATTGATAGTTTAGGCTTGCTTATTTTTTGATGTTTTTAACTAATATAACGCTTTGATTAGGCTACTAAGGTTTAGGCCTAAGTAAACAATCGATTTTTTATGTTTATAAAATACTGAAGAGTGTCTGTGTTACATAGTAAGGTTGCAGCATTATTGTTTTTAAGGAATATGCCTATAGGCCTACTTTGACAGACACTCCAACTAAAATTATGTAATTTTCTGTGAAAGAAATATGTATTCTTTAAATATGGATAGTTATTGAAACTTGCACACTACAGCATAAATATTGCGATATGAAAGTGGTTATAAAAGGTTTCTCTACGTTCTATCCTACCCTAATACACAAATATTTGTTAAAGCCAACCATCATAAGTTTACAACACTCTAGGCCTTTCCTAATTCTTGAAACAAACTGTTAAGAACAATTTATCCAATAGGCCTACAAATGGATATTGGTCTACTTATTTCTCATGTTGTTGAGCCTAATAGAACGGTTGCTCAGGCTAATTAGGTTTGCGCCTACCTAAACAATCAAATTGACATGTTTATAAAATACTAAAGAGTAGGGCCTATAAGTACAAGGATGCAACATTATTGGTTTTACGGAATAGGCCTACTTTTCCGACGCTTTAACTAATATCGTAGTATTTTCTGTAAAAAATATAGGCCTATTATTGTTCTTGGTATGGCAGTTCAAAGAAGTACATTTTATAGACTACCTTACATGTTTGTACAATAGCGTTTCATTTACCACTAATGGAGCTATATCCGTCGAGTATCGACGGGCAACAACTAGTTATTTATATTGTGCATTTCTTGGTTTTTGTCTTTTTAAGTCAACAGATTTTAGCTTCTGTTAGTTGTTCTGAAGACCAATGATATGTAATGTTTTTAAGGCTTTTGTTAATACAACAACAAGCTTTTGTTAATAACAACTTTTGTTGTTACCTCTGGCGTCCCTCAGGGGTCACTATTGGGTCCATTTCTATTCAACGTTTTCATCAACGATATAGCAGATGTACTCGATGTTGGAGTGCTTCTATTTGCTGATGACCTCAAACTTTTCTGCGAGATTACCTTGAGGGATGATAATACTCGGCTACAGAGACATCTCAACAGCTTACTTCACTGGTGCAGACTAAACTCCATGGACCTGAATGCAAAGGAGTGTGTGGTCATGCAGTTCTCACGCTCACCGAAGAAGAATCTCTATCACTATTACATTGGTCAGCAAGCTCTGCAGTCTGTGGATGGGATTCGTGATCTGGGAGTCTACTTCACATCAAATCTTCATCCTGGCCAACGCATCTCCCAGATCTGCGCCAAAGCATACTCAGTGCTCGGTTTCATCTTCAGAGCCACTAGAGGACCTTTTACTCTTTCCACCATAAAAACTCTGTACTCAACTCTCGTCCGCTCCACCTTGGAGTATAACTCGCCCGTCTGGTCGCCTTATCAACTTGGTCTAATTGAGGAGGTGGAAAAGGTACAAAACAGATTTTTGAGATTAGTTGGTGTCAAGTTGGGTCTTCGTTACAATGAGGTTCAACTGGAAGAGATCATGCTCCTTCTTGACCTTCTGCCCTTGTCACACCGCAGAAAATTGACAGACGTATTGTTACTTTTCAAGATCACCAATGGCTTATTGGATTGTCCTGAAATATTAAAAAAAAAAAAAAAATGACTGCCACGTCCCACGTCACTCAAGACACCAACAATTCTTCAGCAAATCCCATCATCCATCAACATACAAGCAACACAGCACACTTCCTAGACTGATGCGATCTGGAAGCAATATGTGTGGTGAAGACAACTTCTCTGGTGTCAGTGTCTTCTCCTTCAAGGCAGAAGTGTTAGCGCTGCTAAGAAGAGGTATTCTTCAGTGAGAGATGTCTGCCCTACTTTTGACACTTTGTGCTTCAATTACAGCTGTTTTTTTTTTTTTTTTTTTTTTTTTTTTTTTTTTTTGAGGGAGAGGCAGGGAAAATGCATTACGCACACAGGTGGCCAGCCTGTAGTGTGGGACTCCCCTAAAAAACGGGTTTACCCACTAAAAAACCTCCTCTACTCTTTAGGATTCTAACCTGGAATTGTTTATCACATTACGTCAGGCTAGGCCTAAATTTGGCTTACACCCATGGGGCTCGCTCCTTATCCAGCTGTTCGGTCAAGGGATCTGGGCCACTTCGTAGTCCAAATCGGTTTTCTTTTCCAGGAGGATACCCCGGACGAACTGTGACAAACAATCCCAGTTGCCCTCATCCTCCATAATCTTTTGGCAGACCGTGTCCACCGAAAAAACACAGAGTTTTCTTGTGGCCTCCAGGCGGGGCCTTTCCCAACGCGAACAGCGGAAGAAGGTGTGTTCCGCGTCATCGGGAACGCCCGGGCAGTAGATGCAATCCGGTGAACCGGTCTTGCCCATCCGGTTCAGGTACGACTTGAAGTAGCCGTGACCTGTCAGGAACTGCGTGAGGTAGTAGTCCACCTCGCCATGCCGCCTTTCCACCCATGGTTGGACCTGCTCGATGAGTCGCGCAGTCCATCGTCCTCGGGTGTCGTGCTCCCAGCTGTGTTGCCACTGCTGGAAGGTTCGGGAGCGCTCTTCGGTTCTTGCCGTGTCCTTGCCGATCTCGCCTTGTCTCTGGTAAATCGCTTTCCTCTCCCCTGCCAAGAGCTTGACCGGGATGACTCCGGCGACCACCAGGAAGGCAGGCTCGGACACTGTCCGGTAGGCGGAACACACCCGGAGCGCAGCTTGACGCTGAACCCGGGCGAGTCGCAACCTGTAGCACTCCTTATCTAGAGCGCCTGCCCACACCTCTGCCCCGTAAAGGAGCACGGACTGGACCGCGGACATCAACAGACGTCTTCTGCTGGATCGGGGACCCCCGACATTGGCCATCAGCCTACTAAGGTAAGTGACTACCTTAGCGGCCTTGTCCGCCGTACGAAAGATCTGATCCCTCCAGCTTAACTTGGTGTCCACCATAACCCCGAGGTATTTGGCGGCACGAGTTGATGTGACCACCTCCCTTCCCACTCGGAGTGGGACGACGGTGTCGATCCTCTTCTTCGTGAGGATCACAATCTCCGTCTTACTGAGAGCAAGCGAGAGACCGTGATCGGACATCCAGTTGTTGACCACCCGCATAACTCGGTTCAACTTCAGTTGGGCCAGCTCAACGTTGCGTGCAGCAATGAGAGCTGCAACGTCATCGGCGTACCCAACCAAAGTGGTTTCCTCAGGCATCTCGGACCTCAGGAGGCTGTCATAGGCAACGTTCCAGAGATCCGGGCCGAGTATTGAACCTTGTGCGGCACCAGAAGTGACTTCCATCGTCCGCGTTCCGTCCCTCGTGTCATAAATCAGGCTTCGAGAGCGTAGATAATCCTCGATGAGCCGCAACAGATATAAATATAAACCTAATAATAAGACTAATCTATATATTAATAGGCAAGCGGTGAGCATCGTAAGAAATAAACCGAGCATACCGTTAGAAAGGTGGTGTCCTGTAGATGAGCAGTATCACATTTTAATCCACATTGGCCCCTGGCTACACCCTACAGGCTTTAAAAGTTTCAATGTTAATCTTATGGAAGAAGGGAAATTGAATGAATATAAAATATGTTATATTAGGTTCTTGTGTTTGAATCTAACTTAGCATAAATGTAAGAACAAAAAAAGCATAAAAAGCTTAACAAAGATATTATTAAGATTATTAAGTAAAGATTGAACCGATAGTTTAACTTTTACATGATAGATAAATCGATCTTCTCGATTGGTATTTTCATTTGTTAGAAGCCTATGGTAGAACAGTTAAGAAACGGCATCCTAAAGTACAATCGAGAAATAAGTCCTAAATAACTTATATTATTATCTGACTATCAACTTAATCTGGGTTAGCTAGGCTATTTTGTCCTAAAAAAACATTCAAACCGAGAAAAAATATAAATCACAACAGATGGGTCACCAAGGGAATTTTAGTTTCGAGAGAGAAGTTAAAAATTTACTGGAGGCAGTTACAATTAAATAATGACCCACAGTTCAAACTCTTTTACAACTCATACAAAAAAATATATCGAAAAGTTCTACGAGCTGCCAAAAGCTACGAAGTAAATTCAAAGTTAAAAAACGCAGAAAACTTCTCGAAACAGGCTTGGTCTATTTTAAAGAGTAACAAATTAACTAGTCAAAAAACATAAATAGACCAGCTGGAGGTGGAGGGAAGAATCGTCCGGGGGCCGCTGGAGGTGGCGGATGCTTTCAACTCGTTCTTCGCCAATGTCGGGGACACGGGTCTTGCGTCCGCCCCTCTAGTTGTTCCTGGTTGGTTGGTTCCGGCCGAATCGATGTACCTTAGCGAAGTTACTGAGCAAGAGGTGTCAAGGGCGATTTGCGACCTCAAGTCAAAGAAGTCTGCTGATGTTAACGGCTTATCAACTTGGCTCTTAAAACAATGCCACAATGGCATCGTGGGTCCTCTCACACAATCAATTAATCTCTCTTTCAAAACAGGCACTTTTCCAAATTCTTTGAAGGTTGCTAAAGTGATCCCCATCTTCAAAAAAGGGGAATCCTTTCAACCCAGCAACTACAGGCCTATTTCAATGCTGCCGGTGCTTAGTAAAGTTTTCGAAAAATTGTTCATGCGCAGGATGCTAAATTTTCTTGAGGGTTTCAAAATTTTGTGTCAAGAACAGTTTGGTTTCAGAGAAGGTAAATCAACTGTTGATTCAATCATCCGTTTAGTGGAAATTATTGTTAGGGGCATGGATAAGCACGACACTACATTAAGTGTCTTTCTCGACTTATCCAAAGCTTTTGATTGTGTCGAACATAGCATACTCCTTGACCGGTTGTGGCACTGTGGAGTTCGTGGCTTACCACACAAGTGGTTAAGGTCATACATCTCTGACAGGTCACAGCAGGTCCATGGTCCATGTAAATGGAGTGATTTCACATACAACCACATTGAGATATGGTGTCCCTCAGGGATCGATTCTCGGCCCCCTGTTATTCTAGGTGTATGTGAACGACTTGAACTCAGTCATTCCAAGAGGACAAATTGTCCAGTATGCGGACGACACAACTCTCTGTTTCAGTTCAAAAAACATTGGCCAAATTGAACTCATTTTTCTTGAAGAAATCAATTCTTGCATTCAATACTTTGAAAGCAAAAATCTCAAAGTAAATCCCTCAAAATCCAATTGTATGATATTTGGAGGCAGCACCGCTCTAAATTCATACCGACCGACTGCTATGATAGATGACACTGTCATCGAAGAAGTTGGCGTCACTAAATTCCTCGGAATGCTCGTTGATGATGAGCTGACGTGGCCCGACCATGTGGACAGTGTTTGCAAGAGGCTATCTTGCGCAATATATTTGCTTAGACGGCTGTCGCAACACTGTCCCATCGAGTTATTACTGATGGCTTATCACGGGTTGATTCAATGTCATCTCTCCTATGGCATTGCACTGTGGGGTGGTTGTTCACAGAGAAATTTTAACCGTGTTTTCGTTCTCCAGAAAAAAGCCATCAGAATAATAGCTAAACTTAAATTTAGAGAGTCGTGTCGAGGTGCTTTCCGGGAGCTTGGGCTGCTAACACTGGCCGAGCTGTCTCTCTTCTGTAAATTCAAAACCAATCTCACACAGGGACATGATGTACACAATTACAATACAAGGTATAGAAATGTATTTAGAACGGCAGGGCACAGGTTGGCAGCAATGGAGCGCCTTCCCTCCTTGGCAGGTGCTTCCATATTAAATAGGATCCCGGAGAGCATCAGATTCGAAAATTCGGAGCCAAAATTCAAATCAAAATTAAGACGCTTTTTAGTGTCGAACGTGATCTACTCGGTGGGCGAGTTTATGGACCATACACGGGGTGGAGCACGGGGTGAAACGATGGCTTGAGCTTCGAAGCTTTTCTAGATAAATCTTGTCTCTCTTTATGTAACTATTTTATTGACGCTTGCTATGCAAATATTGTATTTGTCTTCCAGCAATAAAGATTTATTATTATTATTATTTTTGATGTTGTGTAGTTTGTCTATTGATTAAATGCTTAATATTGAAGAACAGGAATAATAATTTTATGAGAACCAACAAAGGATAACAAAAAAACGGGGAAGCTATTTGTGGTACGCCAATGTTACAAACCTCCTCATACATCTTTCCAATAATGGGGACTACACACTACCCTACACTAAAAAACAAGAACTATCCTCAGCCAAGCTAGGAAAATTGATTGACTATTGTCATCTAGTTTTCAAGACTTAGACTATTAGGACTACTTGTTGACTGTATTGAATAAATCTGAACTTGAGCTAGATAATAAATCCGAGGGGCCCTTTTTACATGTCAATACAGTTATGACTTTATGTTTTTATAACAAGCACCTTGTAAAAGACAGCAAGTCCATTATATAAATAGAGAAAAGTAACTGAATAATTTACCGGAGCACTTTTTGTAGTTCATATGCCCATTAAATCCGTGAAATGTCTTGCAAAAGGCACCAGTTATAATTATTAAACATACCAACTTTCTTACGTTACAATAACCCAACCATTTGTAAACAAAAACAAAACAGACGATAGAAGATAATAAAATGACATTTTTTTGTGCTCCTTCTTCTTCTTATCTGCTGTCCACTTTTTTGCAATATTGCCAATATTGGGCTGTCAGACCATTAAGTAAATATGGACGTTATTTCATAACGTGTATAGGTGGACACTTACGGAAGCCCTGAAGGGCCAAAGAGTAAGCGGTCATTTTTACACCGCCGTGTTTTGAACACGGCGAGCCGTGTTTGGAAGACGGCGAGCCGTGTTTGGAAGGCGGCGAGCCGTGTTTGGAAGGCGGCGAGCCGTGTTTGAAAGGCGGCGAGCCGTGTTTGAAAGGCGGCGAGCCGAGTTTGAAAGGCGGCGAGCCGTGTTTGAAAGGCGGCGAGCCGTGTTTTAAAGGCGGCGAGATGTATTTGAAATTCGGCGAGTATTTTGATAAAGTAATTAAGAGTAATAATTAGATATCTGATATTAGATTAGGTATATGACTAGATATAATCTCATTTGCTAACTAATTAAAAAATATTACAACTTTCATGCCAGATTTCTATGAAATCAGAGATCCCAAAAACAAAGAAAACTGTTTGGTTATGGTCATCATAACAAATGAACAGACTATTTTTGCTCCAGAGATTTGATTGTTTTGGTTATTTTCAATTTTATAATAGGATGAAAATCCGTTTAAGAGTCAATAAAAAAGCTTTTAATTATTGGTCTTAGTTAATTTATCAAAATGCTCGCCGACTTTCAAACACGGCTCGCCGACTTTCTAACACGGCGATCGCCTACTTTCTAACACGGCTCGCAGTCTTCCAAACACGGCTCGCCGACTTTTAAACGCGGCTCGCCGTCTTTGAAACACGGCACGCCGTCTTTGAAACAAGGCTCGCCGTCTTCTAAACACGGCTCGCCGTGTTTCAAACTCGGCGGTGTAAAAAATGACCGCTTACTCTTTGGCCCTTCAGGGCTTCCGTAGACACTAGATAGGGAAGATAGGAACACTTGCCACAGGACTCGGACTCAGTCCTGTCTCGAGGCAAGTATCGATTGTGCTTTCCGTCTATTGAATCGACTTCATATTGCATCAACTCTATAGTCATCATTATAATTGAAAACTAAAGGAGAATTCGAATCGAATCGAGCTTCTGATTGTTGAAAGCTTTCGATTATATGGCATCGGTAGCCAGTTAGTAGCGCCCCTAGCGGACGATCTTGTCATTCAGCGTTTACAAATTTAAACATTGCTTGTCCACTCTATACGTTCTGTTTATAACGCCATATTTACTCAATGGTCAGGCTTTATACGCTTGTGTGATGTCTCGGCCGTGCATCATACTAGGAATACGCTCCGATGTCCGTCCCGTACGAGAATTTTTACTCACTTTTTAAGTTATTAGTGACGCTTTTTATGATTCTTTTTTTTTGAGGGAGAGGTGAGAAAAATGCATTACGCACACAGGTGGCAAGCCTGTAGTGTGGGGCTCCCCTAAAAAACGGGTTTACCCACTAAAAAACCTCCTCTACTCTTTAGGATTCTAACCTGGAATTGTTTATCACATTACGTCAGGCTAGGCCTAAATTTGGCTAACGCCGGTGGGGCTCACTCCTTATCCAGCCACTCGATCAAGGGATCTGGGCCACTTCGCGGTCCAGATCGGGTTTCTTTTCCAGGAGGATGCCCCGGACGAACTGTGATAAACAATCCCAGTTGCAAACATCCTCCAAGATCTTTTGGCAGACCGAGTCCACCGAAAATGCACCAAAAATTTGTGTGGCCTTCAGGCGGGACCCTTTCCCAACGGGGGCAGCGGTAGAATGTGTGTTCCGCATCGTCGGGAACGCCCGGGCAATAAATGCAGTCCGGTGAACCGGTCTTGCCCATCCGGTTCAGGTACGACCGAAAATAGCCGTGAATTGTCAAGAATTGGCCGCCGTTCTACCCATGGTTGGACGTGCTTGATAAGTCGCGCAGTCCATCGTCCTCGGGTGTCGTGCTCCCAGCTGTGTTGCCACTGCTGGAAGGTTCGGGAGCGCTCTTCTGTTCTTGCCGTGTCTTTGCCAATCTCGCCTTGTCTCTGATAAATTGCCTTCCTCTCTCCTGCCAAGAGCTTGACAGGGATAACTCCGGCGACCACCAGGACGGCAGGCTCGGACACTGTCCGGTAGGCGGAACACACCCCGAGCGCCACTCTACGTTGAACTCGGGCGAGTCGCAACCTGTACTACTCTTTATCGAGAGCGTCTGCCCACACCTCTGCTCCATAAAGAAGCACGAACTGAACCGCGAACATCAACAGACGTCTTCTGCTGGATCGTGGAACCCCGACATTGGCCATCAGCCTACTAAGGTAAGTGACTACCTTAGCGGCCTTGTCCGCCGTATGGAAGATCTGATCCCTCCAGCTTAACTTGGTGTCCACCATAATCCCGAAGTACTTAGCAGCACGAGTTGATTGGACCACCTCCCTTCCCACTCGGAACAGAACGACGGTGTCTATCCTCTTCTTCGTAAGGATCACAATCTCCGTCTTACGGAGAGCAAGCGAGAGACCGTGATCGGACATCCATGTGTTGACCACACGCATGACTCGGTTCAACTTTAGTTGGGCCAGCTCAACGTTGCGTGCGACAATGAGAGCTGCGACATCATCGGCGTACCCAACCAAAGTGGTTTCCTCAGGCATCTCGGACCTCAGGAGGCTGTCATAGGCAACGTTCCAGAGATCCTGGCCGAGTATTGAATCTTGCGCGGCACCAGAAGTGACTTCCATCGTCCACGTTCTGTTCCTTGTGTCGTAAGTAAGGCTTTGAGAGCAGAGATAATCCTCGATGAGTCGCAACAGATATGCAGGAACGCGAAAGGTGTTGCGAAGCGCATTCAACATATCGACCCACCTCGCCGAGTTAAAGGCATTCTTGACATAAGCGTAACAATAAGAAGCACTACTCAGCGAGGGAAATGGTTGTGGCTCTCGGCTCTCTTCACAGCTCTCCATGGACTTCGGTGATAGCGTCAATTGTTGACCGTCCCTTTCTGAAGCCATTCTGACGGGGGCATGAGTCCCCGGCAGCTTCCACGGCAGAGGTCAGGCGGGAACGGATCAGCTTCTCGAACATCTTCCCAGCCGTGTCCAACGTGTAGAAAGGCCTGTGGGACGACGACAGCTCGGGATCACCTTTGCCCTTGCTGATCAGTACAAGTCTTGCGGTTTTCCATAGGGAGCCGGAAACACCCCCTCTACCAAACAGGCGTTGTACATTCTCAACAACAAGTCAGCATTAATTGAAAATAATTTCTTTAAAGCCTCGCTGGGAATCCCGTCCGGGTCAGGAGCCTTTTTGCTCTTTAGGGAGGGAGCGGAGGTTTCCATCTCCTCGAATGTGAAGAGTGGAACGTCATCTAACCGTCCAAAGTCAACCGGCGTACATCCTAGGCCTAGCCTACAAATAAATACATACAAAGAATAATTTTAGCTAAGACCTCAAAACAAGCAAGTAACTTAATAATATTTTTGCTTACAATATTAAAGGTAAATATATTGTAGAGCGAAAAAACAATACAATTTAAAATCCATGATTGCAAATTAATAAAAATCAAGTAATGTAAGTATTGTAGAATTACGCTTACTTAACACTTAATGCATATTTTGTTACCTGAGACATATGCTACAATGGCACAACACATTCTAATTAGTTGTTCAATTTAAATCTTTCTCCCAAATAGATATTAGTTGTATCCCAGTTAATCGTATAATTCCAATTCCGTACGACAGCAATTCATTCCATTTCAACATGCCTATCTTTTGATATAATTTATAACTTCAACAAGTATACATCAGTGTTGATCTATTTAATTTAACAAATAGGTCTGTCAAAATATCAATTAAATTTTATTTAAAAACGTAACATAACGGCGAGCAAATATAAACAAGAAAAGATTATGTGTTGTTTTCAGCATACACAGTGACAACTCAGCTGCGATGGGGGAATATAAACTGATCATAGCAACTACATTAGTCAAATCATGTAGCCTAAACAACTAAAGTTCTGTCAAAAATTCCGGAAAATAAGCTTTTTTAATACTTGAAAATAATTGCTCGATTATAGTTTATTACCTAGTTTAAAATACTTAAAATCTAGCCTGAGTTTTTCATTGAAATCAAATTAGTAATAAAAAAGCCTTTTGGGGGTCTAAAATTCGCCTAAGTGAAATTTAAACTCGATCGTATAGAATTTTATACTCTATGTTACATAGAGTAAAAATTCAATTATATTTGTGGAAATATATTTTTTTAATTGTGGTGTTGGTAACACTGTAGCAAGATGACTGTAGGCCAGGGCCAGGTGAGCTACATCCCATAAGAGCAATGGTGTCACTTTCTGCGACATCCGTGGATGTCGCCACAGAGGTTTTGTCGGTCAAAAAAGTGTAAAAAAATCAACATTGTACTCTTTGCTACCTGCAAGTGTTGCCAACGCTGCAGGAAACAACAATCGCTCTCCTTTGAGTTGGAATTTTTTGTCTCAACTATTACTATAATAAGGAATTTCAAAGCAAACTAGGGTAAAATTTATGGTTTTATTGATAATATCCTTGATTGATAATTTGTAATTGGTAATTACCTAATGGTTTGTTTTCAACTAATAATCCAAATTTAAAATAGAGTAATATGGTGTCGTTACGATAAATATCGTACCCATGGCAAGACTGCTTCAATCTCTTTTTCAATCAGCTGTGTAATGGTAAATATTATAACGTAACTTGACTTCCGTTTTAGTTTAGACCCTTAATATCCGGAACACAAAAAAGCTATTCAGCTGACCTGGGAAGAAGTAATGCTTCCTCCTTTACAGACCCTTACTTTGAACAGCTCAACCTTTTTTCACATTCCCAATTTGGCTTCAGAAACAGCAGATCCACCACGGATGCCATTGCGGCGCTGATTTCTAAAATTTCATTTGCTTTTGAAAATAAAGACAGTGCTTGGGTCACCTTCTGTGACCTAAGCAAAGCTTTCGATTGTGTTGACCATGAACTTTTATTGGAGAAACTGTGCCGCTATGGCTTTCGTGGTGTATCGCTCAACCTTTTTAAATCTTATTTGTCTGATCGAAGGCAAATTGTCTGTATCAACGGTGAACGGTCTGTACCTGCGGTCGTGAGACACGGTGTCCCACAGGGTGCAGTTCTTGGCCCGCTATTGTTTATAGTGTCAATCAATGATCTACCCAGCTGTACACCGTGTCCATCATATCTGTACGCTGATGACACCACATTTCTGATGACGGGGTCTAGTTTTGAAGTTTTGGAAAATAATATGGAGTTTGTACTGAGAGAGGCCTCAGATTGGTTTTCAACAAATTTCTTTCTTTTAAATGAAGCTAAAACAAAGAATGTGATATTTAGTCTTAAGTCTGTTCCTGAAAATTTAGAATTAGTTAGCCATGTTAAGTTTTTAGTTGTGTTTTTGGATCAACAATTGTCATGGGCCCCTCATGTAGAATATCTTTGTAAAAAGCTTTCTAGAGTAACTTTTCTTATTTCTCGTTTAATGTTCTATGTTCCATTTTTGTATGTCCGAAATGTGTATTTTGCTCTTTTCCAGTCTTTAATTTCATATGGAATCATTTTTTGGGGAAGTTCTTCCAGAACGCATGACATTCTCCTTGTACAAAAAAAGATTGTAAGGATTATGACAAAGTCAGGTAGGCTTGAGCACTGTAAGCCTTTGTTTGTTGAATTAAAGATACTTACTGTTGTAAACCTGTACATTTTTAATATTTTGCTTTTTACTTTTAAAAACTCTGACATGTACTCCTTAAGAAGTAATATTCATTCTGTCAATACCAGATTTAAAGACAAGTTGGATGTTCCATATGTTAGGCTACAAAAAACCAGACAAGGTTTTGAAATAATGGGACTGAGGCTAATGAATACTTTACCAATGGCTGTGAGAAATCTTAGTTTTAATAAGTTTAGAAGTAAGCTTTCTGAATATCTTCTTAAATATCCTTGTTACAATCTTGAAGAGTTTTTTGCCCTCTCAAAAATTGAACTGGCTGAATAATTTTATTTAGGCCTAAGGTTAGATCTCACTTTTATGTCACCCTGGGACAAATTTTTGTAGTTATTAATTTTTTTGCTTTCTCTCATGCTAATTTTATCTGTGTAAATTTGACTCGCAAACAAAGTGACTAAATAGTTATCATGTATTCTTTTATCTGTGATATACCTGTGCTTAGTTTTTAGTTGTATTTTGTAATTTATCTTTATATATCTAAGTTTGAAATGATGTTCTTGTCTATGAAATTTAATTTCATAACAACATACCCCGTGGTAATGTAAAACAAATTGACTTGTCTATGTGCTTTGTAACACTCTAAGACCAACAAATTCTGATTCTGAGACCTTGACACTGTAGGCGCTTCCCCCACTCCTCGTCCGAATTTGCTCCCACAAAATGATAACGGGGGAAATAAACGCCAGTAACCCCTTGGTTTAAAACGTAAAACTTAGTAGACTTGAAATAACAAACATATTATGTAGAATAAGATTCGGCCATGCTAATGTAAACACTACTCTATCCTGATGGAAAGCACGAAACTTTGGAACACTTGATTATGGAATGTCCTCATTTTTATCATGAGAGGAAAAACTGTTTCAGAACTGTAACGGAGGCTGGAAACAACTTAAACTGCATGACATCGTCGCTTCTTGATCTACTTCAGTCCGAAAAGCTACAGATTTACATAAAAATAAACAAATTCTTGGCACAAATAGGAAAACAAATTTAACACAAAACATGTATATGATCCTGGTATCTGGTTTCTTCAATCCGTGGTCGAGTCAATTTTCGGATCAGGAAGTCTGCTGGCAGTGAAGAATAATTATACACAGACCCTCCTTATAATCCAACCCCATCTTAGTTATCCTTATCTAATGTGACTAACATTCTAAATAAACACTACATATACAATATATGGCTTACAATAGTCCCCAACCAACCCCTGAATTAAACCAATTACTACATACTAACAAGTAAAAAGAAACAACCACAAAAATAATAATAATATTATTGAACCTCGTAGCTTCATGGTAAAACACCAAAGCCAACCTCGCTGTAAACTAGGAAAATAAATATCAGAACCTGCTCCATTATGGAGGATGTTTGTAAACAGTACATAGAATCATTTAAAATTAATATCAATGGTTGTTTTTCTGGCCTCATCAAATCTGAAGAAAAGTATGAATCCTTTTTACTTGAGCTATTTTCCAAAGGATTCTCATTCTCTAAAAGAAGTTCAGGTAAGAATGTTTTTAATCGTTTCATTGCGTTTAAGGTTATGATAGCCTAAAGCCGCGTTTACACCGGAGTTGCGGAGACCGGAGTTGCAGACTTTGATCGGCAATCTCGATTGCAGACGCTAGTTGCAGACAGAAGTTTGCAACTTGTGCTTGCAACTGTACACAGTTTGCTTCTGCAACCGCAACCTGCAACCGAGCCATCAGTCAGTGTGTATAATGCCGATCGGTGGGAAAGGAAGTGACGTAGCGACGTAGCCGATGGGCGGGAGGGGTGGCGGGGTTAGTTGCAGACTCAAGTTGCAGATCAAATAGGCGCTGCAACTCGGGTTGCCGACCGGGGTTGGCAACCGCCTTTTGATCTTTACCGACTCCGGTCGGAAAACCAAAATTCGGTCTCCGACTCGAAAATTCGGTTTGCAACTCCGGTCGGCAACGCGAGTTGCAGTTGTTTTAGTGCGTCTGTAATCGAGATTGCCGATAAAAGTCTGCAACTCCGGTCTCCAACTCCGGTGTAAACGCGGCTTAAGACTTTTGTCTCTAATTTCGTAATTAACTTTACAATTCAGTTTTTATTGTACCCAATAAACGTTGGAATTAAAATAAGTTAAGGCTTGCTGGTTGTCAAAATTAGAATATAACTGAGACCCCAAGAATCAAGAACTGAATTGACTTGGTTTATTTCTGAGTTAATATTCTATGTTCTTTACAAATGAATTCCATTTTCTAACTTGAGCAACTTATAACATAAGCCATTATAATTCTCAAAGGAAATAGACTATTTCAATGTGAGATGTCAGTCAACAACATTGTTTGCGTTTGTTATAGGGCTAGGCCCTACTTTAACCCCTCATAGGTCTCACAACAGATTTTTAGTCCGAGCACTTTTATTTTTGTAGCATTGGTTGTCTCCGATCAGCAGTCGCAGGAACCGACATCACATCATTACACCCTCCAAACCCCCTCCCACATTAGGCCTAAGTACCAGTCCAATTGAGTAAGACAGTGTTTCTCAACCGGTGGTACGTAAGAGCATTTTAGGTGGTACGCGAGAGACAAAGGAAGAAAAAAGTTAAATACACGAAAAATAAGAAAAGCACTTTTGAACTACGTGATGCCAACATCCGTTTTGATCAGCTCAGTTCAGCGTTACTACGCTTTTACACATGATTTGAGAGACTCCGATAGGTAGCTTTACCTCTTCCTTACTAAAGCACTTTCGTACCAACTTAACAAATTAAATTATTTTAAGTTAAGAGTCCCTTTTCCGAGCATATTTATACTAATGAATAATAATTTTGTGTCCAGTAAACTTACCCGTCTGAACCCTTGAATTAGGCCTACCCTATTACCTTGCCTATTTACCTTTTACTAGTAGAAGTTACAAGACATGCTCCGCAGAAACATTTAAGCGAGTGGGAAAATTAATTTAGTCATATCCACGGAGAATATGAAGTTCATCACTTGGTAACCCTGGAACAAATTCTGTATAGTTGGTGTATTCGTTCGGTAAAACCAAAATCCAGTCAAACCAAAATAGTTTGTGTCATGACCGTTATTTGTGCATGAGTAAAATTAGTCCTGATTATTAATCAGTTCCCTGAAAGGGATTACTTCCTGATCAAGAAATAAAAGCAAGTTTCCCTTTAACAACCTCTTTTGCTGTTAATATTATTTATTTGTTTGGTAATTTTGTATTTTTATTGTTTTATTTATTTACTTCCTGTCTGGTGTGAAACTCATGTACCGTATATTAGTTTTGTTGTAAATTAAAATGTCAAGAATGTACAAATTGATAATGGTGAGAATACAGAATTAGATAAAAAGAGGTTTGCAGTGTTCTGCAGGACCAGCCCCTGCCATGTTACAAATAACTTCCTTTTGAAGAAGGAGAATGTTCCGAACATGAGAAGAGTGACCCCAAGTTGTGATACCATACTGGATATGGGACTGAAACAAACCGAAATAGGCTATCCTTAATTAAGTATTCAGGACTCCCATGTAATGATGATTACAAATATGTAATGATTACCCAGAGTCAATATATTCTCTCTTTTATATAAAGGCATACAGTAATCTAGATAATGTGAGAAAGTAGGCCTAATAATTCTAATGAAAAATTTTTTATAATAAAACTGTATAGCAGAGGAACTATTTCTCTATAAAATTATGAAACAAGGCAATATACAAGTTCCTCAGGAACTCAATGCATGCAATCTCTAAGATATCTTACAACATATATTACTAGTGAAAGTTATTTCCATAGTTCTTCGCTTACACCATGAAAGTTTAGCATCTAGAGTATTACCCTACTGTACCTAGGAATTTGACCATTTCAACACTAATGTTAATATTTTATTTTTATTTTGGGTGTATATTCAATACCATAAATCATGTATATATAATTTGTGTATATGCTAGTGGCTTTTTTTAATGTTTTTACGGGAACGGCCCAAAACCCAGTCTTGCTACTTTCTAACATCAACCAGTTGTTAGAAAGCATCTTTAAATAATAGCTCAATAACCAATGGCAACTGGGTCCAAAATCGAAACTTTTTCGCTGCTAACTTTCCTCAGGATCGAACCGGCAACCTTTGGATTCAAAGACGAGCACTATATAACCACTCAGCTACCCAGCCAGTTTCTAATTTATACAATATATAATAATATATATACGGTAATAAAATAATAATAATTATATTAATATAAAGGCCTAATGTAATAACAATACAAATATAATTTCTTAGAAAAAATTAATTATCTGTGTTTTATTTAAATTAAGTACCGTTCTGGTAACAACTTGTTAGAGTTATACCAGGATTCAGCTTGCTGCATTACAAAACTCTTGAATAGATTCAAATTAAATTCAGAAATAGCCTATCATGATGAAAAAAAGTTACATCATCTACAAATAAAGTAGCTTGAGAAGGCACATTTACATTTAAATCATTAATCATGACTAGAAAGAGAAAGGGGCCCATAACTGATCCCTGAGGCTCGCTGTGTTGCACATGAACTTTAGAAGACTATTCATCGTTACTGAAAACTTTGTTGCTGATCAACCGATGAAGCCTGTGAGTCGTGTCGCACAGAGGCCACAACCTTGTGTTATCGCTTGCACCACTACTGGAGCATATTTCCGTGTGTCACCTACGATGTTGTTGCATTTTTTATTATTAGGCGATTGTTGTTTTTTGTAAGTTTTTATAGCCTCTAAAGGGGGATTATTATATATGTTTATTATAGTTATTTGTAATAATACAAGTTGTACGAAATTACACTACTTTTCTATTATTTAAATACCCAGAAAAAACTCAGTAAGCCACCTCTGTTTTGAAATAAAAGACCCTACGAAGGGTTAAGTTAGTTAGGCTATAAAAGTATTTTTTAATTTTTTTGAATGCTTTTAATTTAAGGGCCAAAATTACAATAATATAAGATTAGTATTCCCAATAATATTTAATGGTATTGTGTTTATTTAAGCTACTGTATTAACTTACCGTATGTAAGCTACTGTATTATTTCAGCCAAGGGAAAGTGTGGTAATGCCATCTGGGTTCTGAAAACTTGAGGGAAAAGATACCTATCTCCAAAGGGCTCAGGGAGATAGGGTATTTCCATGAATTTTTCAGCATTCTCCCTAAATCTGGTTTACTCTAGTCCCTTGCCAACCAAAATATTTAGTTTTAACACATTCGCTGCGGCGGACGTTGTGGAACGTTGCCATGATCTGGTGACCAGAATGTTCCATTAGTTGTTGTATTTTATTGCAGTGGACAACTTATTTTAAATAAAGGCTGGTTCATCCTAAGATTTAAAAGTTTATAATTTTCTGCCTACTAGGATTCCCTTGAGTGTACTATAAGTTTACTTTTAGTACACTGTATTTTATACAGTAGGCTAGTAGGCTACTCGTGAAAAGTAAACAGTTTTACACGTTGTTCCCTCATAAAAAAAACCTTAATATTAGAGCAAAATAATATGCTTTGTGGCTGTAACGTGTTCATACTATTCAAGTAACATTTTAGTGATCCTTGGCTAAAGTTTCATCCAACTTTATTTGATGGACACCAATAGGATTGTCTTTTTTCAGAAACAGGTCCACAGACAAGTTAATGTTTACTAAATCTGGTTTTCCATGTACTACAGTTCAACGGATATACTTCCAGTGTTGCTATGGGGATCTGTATTATAAGATAAACAAATCCAAGGAAAAGGAGGTAGGCATAACAAATTTAAATGGAACAATTTTCACAGGAGCATGGGAGTTGGCCCTGTGAGTGGGTCAATTGTTCGTTGTTATCCCACTTATTACCCTTACCTTCTTTCCTTCAATATTCCGTCCTAGAAATTACTGAAAATGTTTATTTGTTTATTTGTTTATTTATTTCATGCCATTACATCAACATTGTGACAGGACATAGCGTCATATATACAGTAGGATCAAAACTAAGAATAACAAAAGAGTCTTATTATTAATCCAATGTAACATCCCTACTTAAATAACATTCAACAGAATAAAAATTTTTTGTTTTTAACCAGGTCCTCAGGGTGGATCTGAACTTTGTAATAGTATCAATATTCTTTATGTATAGTGGTAACTTATTGTAAATTTTAGGGCCTATATATTGGGGAGATAAATGAAATTTCTCTAATCTATGGGTTTCAGGCTTAATATAACTCTTAAATCTAGTGTGATGGGAATGAATGGGTTGGTCATGAATGAGGACAGATTGTTTTTAACCCAACTTGAAATGTCTAAAATATAATGATCATAAAATGTTAAAACAGAAAATTTTTGAAAAAGGTTTTTACAAGGAGTTCTAGGAGGAACTCGCCCAATAATTCTAATTGCTTTTTTTTGAATTTTGAATATCTTTTTAGAATGGGATGAGTTTCCCCAAACCAAAATGCCATATGTCATTATTGAAGAAAAATAAGCATGATACACTATAAGCTGAGTTTTTAGATTTACAGCTTGTCTGATTACGCGGAGAGAGAAAATGCAGCTATTTAATCGTTTGACCAAATGCTTATTAATGCTTATTATAGACTGAGTGCCCATTAGAAAGATTAGATGGTTAGTGTTTTGCCGGGGCCTTCCAAAACACCAGTAACAATTATGCTCGCTAAAATTGCTATTGGAGTAATTGCCTTCCTTTTAGAAAAAGAATCTTATGATTTGTTCTGGTTTTGATATTGTAGGCCTAAGTCTACTATTAATGAAACTTATTGTTGAAAGTTAATCATATTTTTCTCACAAAATAAGTTTTAGGCCTGGATAAAAAAATCTAAAACTGAACTTTTTCCTGTTATTCACAGTTTTACAGTAAACCCTCTCTTACTGGCCCCGGATCAAATGCCGCTTGAATCACTGCCTTTGGATTGTCACGAGTTAAAGGTCGATTAATTTGCCCTGGAAATTAAAAATGTGCGGTTCAACCAACCTTTTCTATTACTCGAGAGACTTCCATTCCCATCATTTAACTTAAACAGAACCATATCTGATCATGTAAGTCTTTGTTGTGAAGTTTATGTTGTAAGTCTAAACTATTTTTGAACATTTACTTTACAATTAGCCTTGTACCATTTTGGAGACCTGCTCTATGGTTCTAATTTCTCAGCAGCATGACCACAGTACCTTCTTTTAAGACTAATTCATGCAATGGTAAACTGGTCATCTCAAGGCTGTTCAGGAATTCTGTGAGAAATTGTAACACCTCACTGTCATCCTCTGATATGAATGGTTTCCTCTGATGTTTATCAAATGTAAACAATAGCTTAAAGCCAATCGTAATTTACGTAAAGTTTACAAATGATTTTAAAATGGAGCTAATAATAAGTTTTAATTAATAAAAGGGTATATATTAAGAAAATTTACATTGGTTGTCCTTCTTGCGTTTAGTAATTGAAATTGTGATTGGAATTCAGCAATTTATTTAAGACTCTCAGACCAAAAATAATACCATAACTAATTATAGGTAACCTTTATCACTCTTTCTTTTCACTGTAAATAATTTTTGTTTCACAGCAAGTTGATGGTTTATTTATTATTTATTTTATTATTTATTATTTATTTTTTATGTATTTGCAATAATGTTAAAAGTAGGTTTAAGTTTAGTATCATTTATGTAATATTTTCATTTCTGTTCCATGTAAATTTGTATAGGTGAAAGTGCAGTGTTTTTATTCTTAGATAGCATCGGCAGAACTGATTAGACTCGTCCCCATACACAGACTTATCGTCTTTTTGGGGACTCATCCATTATAATGTAACCTGTAATATAATTTATGTATCATTATTTTGGAATAAATGAATTGAATTGAAAATACCATAAATAATACCAAAAGGATTTTTTGAAAATCAGTCCTTTTGTCCGGCTTTTTGAAAGCAGCAAACTGAATATCAGTATTATGTTTTAACAAACCTCTAAGAAGGTTTGGTATGTTGTTACTTCGTCCATATTGTTATTAAATCGTAGTTTATTTTGTTTAAACTGTTGAATCTAGAGTAAAAAAAGTAGTAATACCATATTTACTTTTTACTTTATTTGAACAGTTTGTACGATACTTATTCCGTTTATTTAAATGTCAGCGCCCTGGGTTGTACTTTTTGTTGTTAGCAGCCTATTGAGTGATTGAGTGAGGTTATGTTTATAGCAGATAAATATGGCTGTAAATTAGTTCTAGCTTAGTTTGATGAACCCGACCATTCGTTTTTTATAAAATTTGATTAGTTGTTAATGCCTAAGAGTAAAATAGTCTTTAAAAGTCAATTGTTTTTAAATTTTATTACCAAATAATAACATTTTTCAACCATATTTACTTAACTATACTGTAATACTTTAATACTATAGGCCTAGGTATAAGGGGAATTGAAAGAACTCCACTTTATAGAAGTAAAGGAAAACGTATTGTTTATAAATTTTGTATCAATTAAATTGCATAATTAGCGTTACCTCCGTAATTTTGTGCTCAATTACATTACATTAAATTACATTTTACAATTTTTTCTTATGTACGGTATGTTCGTAGGTAGGTAGGTCGTAGAAAATTATGTCCAATAAATAACAAAATAAACCCTACTGACTTGGTAAAACCTTCTTATTACTTTCCTATATTATTGAATTTAAGTACAAAAAAACTTGCACCTTATTTTGTATCCTAGGACCAATTTAATTATTTGTAAAAAAAAGTTAAATTTATAATTGCAAATTTAAACATTTGTTTTCCCCGCTCTGTGAAACTTAATTTTAAGGGGGGGGGGGGGGGGTTAACAGGAATTCAGATTTGTGTGATTCAATAATCTGACCAGCAACAAGTAGGCCTACTAAGTGTCCTCTTTTTCATTCCGGAGAATATGGTAACCCTAACCATAACCTAATTAGATCTGGATAAAAATACCTTCAATTAAATTCAAATTCAAGAAGACCATAGTTAAAAATTATGTTGGATAAAATTATGTAGCGCATCATGACCTTGCCCGATTTTTATTATCATCAAGAGCTTAATAGAAGCTCAATTATCCACAACTTTTTATGCCAAAGTAACCGGAATTTCTAACTATAATCAAATGTGTTGCAATTAAATGTAAATTATAACGTCTCATAATATTAAATAGTTATTTAATAAAAAATAAATATAAAATGTATACAAAAATAAAACTTAAAAATTTAAAGAACTATAAACAATAACTTGTTATCAACCTAATATAAGATTCGTATTCCTGCACCATCCAGGAATTCATTGGCAGATCTCCACTTTCTCCTGGTTCTTCTAAGACACATGCTCGTTGCCCTTAGTATTGCGCATGTTATTCTTGTTCTTAACCAGTTTATTATTACGCTGTAGGGCTTTTGCCATTTTTCGGACAGCCTCTCTGCCATGGCTCTCAGGAGATACGTGAATTCTTCTCCAAGAATACCTTCCACTGAAGTCACAAGTGGAGTAAACGTTGCATTCCTGCTCTCACTAGCCGCTAGATATTTTCTCTTCTTTTCTGTCTCTGCATTTTTCAATAAATGCATAATTAACCGATTATAACGATCAATATCTCAAAACAAAGCCAAGACTTCAAAGATTATTTGATGACCAAAACATTCAAAATATCTAAAATATAAATGGAGTTATGAATCATCGATTGCAGATAAGTCATAAAAAAGTAACACTTGTGTTGTTAAGAATGCACTAGCGAACTTCAATTTCGTCCGATTTTTATACTCAATGGCTCATATGAAAGCTGGTATTCTAGCTTCCACACACAGGTCCACCTGCATAAATATCCAGAGATGGTTCTTGGACCAAAACATATAGCCATAATTATAACTGTAAAATTTGATCTTTCATTTAATTCCAAATTCTGGAAATTATCAAATTTATGTTTTTAGGTCGAGTAATATAGATAATTGAATACATATTCTAACGATAAATATCTCAAAAGAAAGCCAAGACTTCAAGGATTACCTGAAGACCAAAACATTTCAAATCTCTTAAATGGAAATCGAGTTATGTATCATTGATTGCAGATAAGTCATAAAAATTAAAATAAGAGAAAACTACTTCTGAGCACCATTGTCCAACAGACCTCAGGGCCCCGTTTATGAGATCCCTAACTGTGTCATTGAACTTGCCTGACACCATGCTGCTTAAGAGGACACTAGGCCATTTCAATGTGCTTCACTTAGCCCCAGGTATATATCGCATGTGCACATGTGAGTGCATTCCAAATGACCACATGCAACAACTTTGAGCTTATGTCACTTTGAATGCAACAACTTGGCTGCCACCTGCCATGCGAGCCGCGGTCGAGTAGAGAGCAATCAAAGACAGTTTTGGATTTATTTTATAAGATTAGTTGTTATCTTCAACCTATGATTAATGTAACTGATGTAACTAACTATCCATAATATTGCACACTGCACACAATTAATTGATTAGAATGATATCAAATAGGCTAGGTACTCTTCTATTTAAGGAATAATATTCTAGTTTTTAGTCACTATTCTATTTAGTTTTATATTTTAGGAAAATTAACGAAAATTTCACTAGCCTACAACATATCCTAACGTAATTTGGCTTCTAGGAGGATCATTCTTATGAGAAAAAGAGGCGGATCCGCAATCGGAATACTAAAAAGATGGGATGTCCATCAAAACTGCATGTTAAAATTCGACATGTCTATCCTGAGTACCACGCCGACCGTACAACTCTCACCAAATGGATGAAAATGAAGGTTTGCATTATTATTACTGTGGTGAACGGGGATTAAATAAAATAACAAACTTTCCCTACACCACAATACTTTATTATAATTTCAATTATACTTTTGATCATTTACACAAGCACAAAGGTAAAAGACAACTTTAATGTACAACAGTTCCATTCTGGAGTTACGCCATATTTTAGCCTAGCCATTTCAACAAGAAGGAAGATGAGAAGAAGAAGAAGAATACCTCAGAAGTATGACCACAGGTCAGGCTATCAGTTACGGTATACAATATTATATAAAATACATTACATTTCTCCCTCTTTAAAAACAGAAATATTTATCTTTTACAAATCAAAAAAAATCTATAGTATTATAGTGTAGGTTCTTTTTAAGAAAAAGTTTTACAAAGAAAAACAACTTGATACTTAGGTTCACAAAATAAAAATCTCTTAGGCCTGATACACAAATAAGATTATAGGCCTTTAAAATCAAACATATCACTTGACATAAACAATCAAAACAGTGAAAATATATAACTTAAACTAATGCCTTTTAGGTTAGATTTTGTACTCTAGTGTACACACTATGGTTACACATCAAATATAACTCTAGGTTTCACAATACGATTTGAACGTCTTAAAACGGGTGGGCTTGATTGCCTAACTGGGGTTTTAGGCTGACTGTCTAATGAATCATTGGGTGTAGCGTCTCCATTTACATTCGATTTTGTTGGACTACATTTTGACTTAGGTGAGACATTACTTTTTTCATTACAACTTAATTTAACCTCACGCGGTAACATGATTTCACTTGAAACATCCGTACTATTTACAATTGTGTTTTTCTCCTTACGAGGCAATAATTGGTCCAAGTGACGCTTCCACACCATATCATTAGTTGTTTTTACAACATAAGAAACCGGGCTAAGAATTTCTAAAACATAACCTTCAACCCATTCACCCGTTCTGTAATCTTTCACCATAACCTCTTCTCCCTCCTTAAATCTCAATCTACGTTTACCAAAGCTATAGGCCTTTTGCCTATCTTGCTGTCGTACAACAGCTTCTCTAAGATTAGGTCTTAACCTATCAAGCCTAGTCCTAAGACTTCGGCCTATATGCAACTCAGCTGGACTACGTCCCGTAGTGCAATGTGGTGCATTACGGTACGATAACAAAAATGCTGGTACTGCTTGTTTCAGAGTCATCCCTGATTTCAACATGGCTTTAATCGACCTTTTAAATGTTTTGACAGAATTTTCTGCCGCACCGTTGGATGCGGGGTGATAAGGGGGTGTCTTAATATGTACAATACCATTACTCTTTAAGAAGTTCTCAAATTCATCAGAACAGAATGACCGGCCATTATCCGTCACCAACTTGTAACAAATTCCCCATGTTGCAAAATAATCTCTAAAGTGACTTATGGTAGCTTCAGAAGTGATATTAGACATCTCTCTTACATCTAACCACTTAGAATATGCATCAGTTATGACTAAAAACATCTTTCCGCAAAAAGGTCCTAGAAAATCTGCATGAATGCGGTGTCCCGGTCCACTAGGCCAATCCCAACAATTTAATTCCGCTTTTGGCGGGTTATCTTTAAGAGCAAGGCAACATTTACAACATTTACTAATGTCCTCAATATGTTTATCAATCAATGGCCACCAGACATAAGAGCGAGCCACCGCCTTCATTTTCACAATACCCATGTGTGTGCTATGCAATTCATCCAATACAAAGCTCCTAAGTTTATCTGGTATCACTACACGATATCCCCATAGTATACACCCATTATCAATATGTAGCTCATGTTGTCTATTAAAATAGGGTTTTAAGTCATCATCTATGATTTTATCGTCCCAACCATTTAAGATGAAATTGTAAACTTTAGAAAGAACAGGGTCTTTTTGTGTCTCTTTCCGTACATCTACATCAGTAAATAGATTTACATTATCAGTTATTAAGTTAAGGTATGATTCGTCAAACGAAATATCATTTTCTACAACACCCTTGAGTGGCATTCTAGACAAAGCATCGGCTGCATTCTTATTACTACTAACATGTTGAATATCAAAACTATAGCCAGAGAGAAATACACACCATCTTTGTAATCTACAAGCTGCCATTACAGGTATGCCCTTCTTGGGACCAAAGATAGAAATCAACGGTTTGCTGTCTGTCACAAGAGTAAAATTGCGACCTGCTAAGTAATGGTGAATTTTTTAACACCGAATACAATGGCCAAAGCCTCTTTATCTACCATCGAATAAGCTAACTCAGCTCTACTCATAGTACGCGAAGCGTACGCAATGGGTTTCTCATCACCGTCTGGCATCACATGAGCCAATAAACATCCAAGACCATAAGTTGATGCATCACAATACAATTTAACTGGCAAATCAATATCATAGTGGACTAAAAACTTAGCTGATGACATTTGTTGCTTAATACTATCAAAAGCCTGCTGTCTCTTACTGTTCCATTCCCATTTAGCATCTTTTTTCAGTAACTCATACAAAGGTTTAAGTACACAAGAAAAATTGGGAACAAACTTGGAATAATAATTGACCAACCCAATAAAAGACTGAAGTTGAACCACATTTGTAGGTTCAGGGGCTTCTAAGATTGCTTTTATCTTATCCTCTGATGGATGTAAACCATACTTATCAATTTTATAACCTAAAAAACTTAGGCTATCCTTGAAAAAATTACATTTCTCTCTTTTCAATGTTAAACCAGCTGCCCCTAACCTGCTTAAAACTAGCTTAAGCCTATCAAAGTGCTCATAATCAGTTTTACCAGTAACGAGGATGTCATCAAGAAAACAAACGACTCCTTCAATTCCCATAATAATTTTCTCCATTTCCCTCTGGAATAATCCTGGTGCTGAGGCCACACTATAAGGTAACCTATTATACCTAAAAAGACCTTTATGTGTTGCTATGGTAACTAGGTCCTTTGAACTTTCTTCAAGTTCAACCTGCTGAAACGCTTGAGAAAGATCTAACTTGCTAAAGGTATTACCTCCCTTTAATGACAAAAACAAATCTTCCACCCTTGGTATAGGGTACCTATCAATATGCAACTGTGGATTTATAGTAACCTTGTAGTCACCACATAACCTTACCGAACCATCATTTTTCATTACCGGTACAATTGGCGTACTCCATTCGCTACTCTCAACCGGGCTTAAAATATTACAATCAACAAGCCTATTTATTTCTTGTTCTATCTTAGGTCTCAACATTACAGGTACAGGCCTAGGCTTGTGAAACTTTGGAATCGCACCTTCTTTAAGATGAAGCTTAAATTTACCAATCTTATACAAACCTAACTGATCAGAAAAAACATTGGGGAACAACTTATAAATATCATTAAAAGAGTCACCGGTTTTACAAAAGTTTCCATATAACCTATCAAAAGCTGCATCCTTAGTTTGCTTTGACAAAGTTACTTGAATAGGAAGGCTTAACTGTGCCATCCAGTACCGTCCAAGGATGGGGGGACCACCCTGTGGAACTACAAACAATTCAAGAATCTTTACAATATCATTATACTTTACTTCAGTGTTTATTACTCCAACTGGTTTTATAGGATCACCAATATAGCTTTTAAAAACAGCTTTAGTTGAGTTTAAGGGTACATTCTTAAAATGCTTACAATAATCATCAAAAGATATTGCAGATATATGAGAGCCTGTATCAAGGTCAAACTTTAATTTAATGCCTTCTACAAGGACATCAACAACAATAGGTTTCACATAACCCTGATCACTACAAGTTACAAAAACTTTATCACTTTGAGGGTCAATTACATTACTAGGCCTACATTCATCAATATTAAAAAGAGAAATATTACCCAATTGATCAGTTACTTTGCCTACATTACATTCCAACTCATTGCTCTGTGAACTACAATCAACATAATGATTTTGATACTTGTTACCAGACATCTGTTTATTCTTATTAGACTTATAACTATAACTGCTTGTATGGAAGTTTGTGTTTGTAGGCTTATCACCACCAAACTGTTTATTCTTGCATATCTTGGCCAAATGACCGGTTTGTTTGCACATTCGGCACTGAAATGATTTATAGCGACACTGTGAAATGACGTGGTTTGACTTACCGCAGCAGAAGCACACTGGCGGCTTACGACTTGATGCTGTCATCTGCGTTGCTGAACTTCTGTGTTGACCTTGAGGGCTAGGGCTCCACCTCTTCTTACCCTTCGTTGTAACAAAGTTAATTGCAGGCCGGCTTGTAGTTGTAGGACTGCCTCCAAGCTCCACGGTATTTCTGTTGGCTGCCTCCAAAGCGAGAGCTAGTTCTATCACTCTGGAATACGTAAGACTCGGTTCCCCTAACAGTCTTTTCTTGATGCTATTGGATTTCAGCCCCCACACGATTTGATCACGCAAGTGTTCCTCCAAATTAGAACCAAAATCACAACTTGCTGACAGTTTCTTAAGACTAGCAACATACTGCAACACTGTCTCTCCCTCCAACTGCTTCCTTTCTTTAAACTTGTAGCGTTCAGTGATGACAGAGGGTGTAGGCTGCAAATGGTCGGACATCAACTTCACTAACTCGTCATACTTCATTGAACTTGGCGTTTTAGGTGTGCAGAGGTCACATATTAGGCTGTACCCCTCAGAACCTAGCAAAGTTAGCAACAACGGTACTTTCTTGTCAGTCCCAATATCATTCACTATTACATATTGCTCCAATCTTTCATGCCATTGTTTCCAGTTTTCTGAAAGCGAAAACTCGCTTATAACTCCAATTGTGCCTTTAACAATAGTCGTCATTTTCACTCACTGCACGTGTATTCCCGAGACAAAGTCCAAGATCCTCGTCGCCACATTTGTGGTGAACGGGGATTAAATAAAATAACAAACTTTCCGTACACCACAATACTTTATTATAATTTCAATTATACTTTTGATCATTTACACAAGCACAAAGGTAAAAGACAACTTTAATGTACAACAGTTCCATTCTGGAGTTACGCCATATTTTAGCCTAGCCATTTCAACAAGAAGGAAGATGAGAAGAAAAAGAAGAATACCTCAGAAGTATGACCACAGGTCAGGCTATCAGTTACGGTATACAATATTATATAAAATACATTACAATCAATTACAATATGCCTATTTTTAGCCTTTGGATCTAGAGATTAAGAACTAGCTACAAGATTGGTTTACAAAATAATCAGACAGTCGGATGTTTTCTATGTACTATTCTGCTATTAAACTTACAATGCTACCTGTAATAAAGAGGTTTTGAACTGTTTCCTGTAAAAGCATTAACTAACTGCTACTGACATGTAAAGACACACTTTACAGTTACACTTTTACACTTTTACACTTTTTTTTACTTTGCACTTTACACTTTTTTTTTGTGTTTACTTACAGGCAGGGCTCGATTTTAGACAGAATGCAGCGGATGGGCACACTTGGCTTCTGTGGAGTTCAGATAAAGGGATCTGAATAGCACTCCTTGTGTCTAAACGTACTACTAGTTAGTTAATGCGTCTACTATTTAAGTTTAAATGATTTCATTTTTTGTTTGCCCATAAAATGTTGCATATCAAATATTTTGATTTAAAAAACAAACGTTACATAACAAGTTTGAATAACAATTGAAAGGCGAACTTGACAAACTTTTCGATGCACCAGGGATCAGATGCTCTTGAGCACCATACATTTCACATACAAGTTTGGTGACCGTCTCTATATTTTAAGGTTACAGTAGGCCTACTGCTTTACGGTTTGAATCTCTCTGTACATTGTTGTACATCTTACCAGGTCTACTGTTCTTTCCCTTTTTTCATTGGGCTATTTTAATTAATAATCCTTACAACCACCCTTTGGCTCGGGGTGGTATGGGGGTTCGGCTTGTGAGAGGTCTGAAAGAACGAAAACACGGCGAAACACAAAAATCGAAATTTATTGTACAACCCACACTTACACTGAATTAGAATACTCCCTAAATTACAAAACAATGATCCCCTAATCTAAGCAAGACCCCGGTTCATCCCACCTCCTTCGCCGTAGCCGCGTTGACACGATGGCGACGGCAGACAGGACATGGATAGGCAGTGCACAGTTACCGATCATACTGCCACTTTCGTGTCATGACTAGGCCTAGTATGTGCGTTTTGTTTAAATGTCTTTTTGTCACTCGTGTTTTACCGTGTATGTGTTTTTGTGTGCGTATAACGACGTCAATATGACTGATTTTTTAATCAGTGTCCCTGAAGATAGGATTTGATTATGGCCTAGTAGGGGCCGAAACCCGGGTCATCCGATAAAGGACAAGTTGGAACTGCGACGGATATTTGGTATGTACCATCTATATATTAATACGCAAGCATGTTTCATTTTCTCCTTTTTTCTCAGCTCGTGTGCATCGTAGGATAAATCCGCGCACACCTTTAGAAAGGTATAGTCCTGTAGATGAGCAGAATCACATTCTAATTCACATCGGACTCCAGGGCTACGCCCCACAGGCTTTCAAAGTTCCAATGTTAATCTTATGGAGAAAGGAGAATTGAATGAATCATTAGACAGCTGTTTTAAAAACAACTGCTAGAAAATTATGAAGAACAGATGTTTTAGTTCTAAAATGTTTTTAAGGTTCTTGGGTCCAGATCAACTGAAATTTTGATCGAATTTCGATCAGGAGGCGATCTCTAGTATTTATTAATACTCAGTTCCGGTGGCTATTCACAATATATAATTTAAGGTTAACGATTAATTTTTTGCTAACACTTTATCTCTTCCTAAAATTAGCCAAAATTTTGTCGATTATAACCGTTACAACTCTGAATTTTTTTAGTTTTTTATTTTAAAAAATCCTAATTTCTGTTTAGGATTAAGCGGACTTTAGGATTACCGAAATTCAGATTAAATTTTGTACACTGTACACTATTTTACTATAAAGTGTTTTATATTGTGCTCCTACTTATTTTTAACATATTGCAATGTATCAATTGATGGGTGTAGTTAGTAAAGTTATGATAAAACTGTAAATCATTGTTATTTATTTCTTTGTTATTATGTGATTATGTTATTATGTGTGTTCTTTGTTATTATGTGATTGAATAACCTAAATACTTTTGTTTACAACATAATTGTACCAAAAACATTAAATGAGCTGAATCATGATTTTAACTATTAAATGGCAGCGGCCGTAGCTCAGTGGTAGAGCTCTGAGTTATCACCCAGCGTGCCCGGGTTCAATTCCCGGCTCGGGGACATAAAGATCGTTCGGCCGCTCCCATGGTTCGGAAGTCACGTTAAACCGTTGGTCCACCTGCATAAAAAACAAAAAAGTGCAGGCATTTCAGGCGAGGAGAACTGTCAGTTAATTGCTGATTTCCCTCCACTAAAAGCCATACGATAATAATAATAATAAAACTATTAAATACAATAATTAATAAGCATTTTAAACAAGACTTTCAAGTTCAAGCCTAGCGACAACTTCGTATGAGTTTTATATTTAAAAAATAAGTACAATTTTTATCTAGGCTCTCTAGACAAGTTTACGCCTAGGCCTATGTAACATCACAACACCAACTAAACTAAATAAAATATATAAACTTTGATGGGTCTTAATTTTTAATTTTCTAATAATTTGTATACATGACGGTGTTTCCCCATAGTGTTATACCGCCAATGTGATTGAAATAATGCATAGTAGGCAGCAACAAGCATATTAAGTGTTAAACGATTTCTAAGTTTTTTTTAAATAGAAAAGTAACCCTTGCTTATTTTTTACACAGTTCCTCGATGTGATTATTCCAAATTAATTTACTCTTTAGGTATATTCCCAAAAGTTTACTGGCTTAACATCGTTATAAATAATTGAGTGATTTAATGAGAATACTATTTTTCTGTTTTACTAATTACCATAAGTTAATTACCATTCTACCATTACCATTCTAGTCCTTTTTTTACCGCCTGATCTTCCAATTTAACTAATTCATCAAAGACCTTTTTAAAATTCAAGAGTCCTATCATCAGCATACAGCACATACGCCTACACAAGAAGCCAAGCCATCGATTGCAATAACAAAAAACAAAGTTCCTAGTTCAGAATTTTGCTGAACACTTGATATTATTTGCTTGAAATTAGGTTTTTCTTGCCCTTGTTAACCATTTGTTTCCCACCACTAAGATGATTTGAAGATTGAGCTCATCATTCTTGATACCATAACTAGATCATTGTTTCTGCAATTTAACTCATGAGAAATGAAACCAAATCCTTTGAAAAGTGTTGCGGATGTTGTAAGCTTTCACTAAAAATCTCATGAACATTTTCCACTCCCTTTTCTACGGATTTTATAGTATTTCGACCAGAAATGAATCCAAATTGCTCCTTACAATAAAAGTTATTTTGTACATAAAACAGATTCAATTGCATTTTTATGTAACCTTCTATAATTTGGTTAAATATTTGGTCCAGCAACAAGAAAATTTTCTGTTGGTTAATATTGACACTAGTTAATTTGTTTCAGATGTCCGCGGAGTTAAAAAGTAAAATAACTCAGGACAGCGCCAGGAAAGAAACATGGTATTTCATTGATGGACTTGTTGAACACAATCATGAGATATCAGTTGAAGCCTTGCCAGACAAATTAAAAGACAATCCGATCAACAAAATTGTAGTTTTGGAAACACAGGATAAAGATGTTGAAGAAAACACAGAGTTGTACCAACAAAGTGAGCAGTTGCCCTCAGAGTCTTGTCAGAAGACGTCAAATCATCTTGATCTTCTAAGGGAAGAGTTGACGAGTTTAATCAACCCTACATACAATGTCGATGAAGGAGCCAATGTTAGCCACCTGCTGGATCAAGTCTCTGCAATAAAAAAAGAACTAGATGGCCTTAAAAAAAAAGAAGAAGTGATACCACTCCTTAAAACTAATCCCATGAAAAGAAAGAGAGGCAAATCATCGAAAAACAGCAGTGTTTTACGTCAATCACCAAAACAAAAACATATAAACAAGTCTCAAGGCATAGTTGTAGAGAATGCTGTAGTTGTAGAGAGTGCTGAAATGTTGATAACTGCATTAAACTGTGATCTTGATGCGATGTATTTTGTAACAGTATGAAATATTTTTTAGAACAAAACTATTTAACCACATTAAACTGTTGCATACAATTAATATACTGAACTTTTTGAAGTATTATAGCATTTTTTTGTTTAGTTTTTTTCAAGCAAATGTTTTTTTAGTGATTTTTATTTTGTATTAACTCTAAATTTTTTACGTTTCTGCACCGTAATAATCTTAATGCATAAAGGCCTATTTGTAATCGTGCCAAAATTTAACAGGACCAAAGATGCAAAGATGCAACATTTAAAAATTTGTTAATAATAAAGAGTTTTTAGAAAAGCATTGTAGTTTGTAGAATATTTTAAGAAAAGTTCCATGTGAATGTGTTTTTTTAACACTGACTAGTTAAATAGTTTATTTATTCATTTATTCATGCACATGTCACAAAACATTTGATAGTACAGGGAAAGTCCTGCTCAAACAGGTGACTAGTCATATACAGTTAGTTTCTTAAAACTAAAAAATAATGTTTGATTCTCTATAAATAAAAGTAAATAGTTTTTAAAACGATTTTTTTTTTTACAACCATCCTACAATTTGTCTTTCAAAAAATCGTCCAGAGAATAATAAGCTTTTTCTATTAAAAAGCCCAATAATAAGCTTTTTCTATTAGAAAGCCCTTGATAAATTTTGAAAATTTTCTTTTTGGCATCATCTTCCATGCACTTGGAATTTTGTTGAAAACTCTCATTTCCATATAGAAAGTGCTTTTTTCTAATAATTTTGTTTTGTGCAGAGGATATTGTAGTATATCATTTTTGCTTCTGGTATTATATTTATGTTCCCACTTGCTTTGGAAATACTTTTCTTATGCCTATTAATCTATATATTAATACGCAAGCATGTTTCATTTCCTCCTTTTTTCTCAGCTCGTGTGCATCGTAGGATAAATCCGCGCATACCATTAGAAAGGTATAGTCCTGTAGATGAGCAGAATCACATTCTAATTCACATCGGACTCCAGGGCTGCGCCCCACAGGCTTTCAAAGTTCCAATGTTAATCTTATGGAGAAAGGAGAATCGAATGAATCATTAGACAGCTGTTGTAAAAACAACTGCTATAGAAAATTAGGAAGAACAGATGTCTTAGTTCTAAAATGTTTTTAAGCTTCTTGGATCCAGATCAACAGAAATTTTGATCGAATTTCGATCAGGAGGCGATCTCTAGTTATTATTAATAGGCAAGCATGTTTGATTTCCTCCTTTTTTCTCAGCTTGTGTGCATCGTAGGAGAAATCCATGCATACCGTTAGAAAGGTATTGTGCTGTACATGATCAGAATCACATTATAATTTCCATCGGATCCCAGGGCTACGCCCTACAGGCTTTCAAAGTTTCAATGTTAATCTTATGGGAGAAAGATGGATTGAATTATAAGACAGCTGTTGTAATAACAAATGCTTGCAAATCAGGAAGAATAGATTTCAGTTATAAATAATTTTTAAACTAATTGGCTCAAGATCAATTGAATTTTTGGTCGAATTTCGACCAGTGGGCGATCACTAGTAGTTTATTATTACTTCAAGACCCATATCTATACTACCTACAAAACCTTAGATAAATTTTAAAATCTCACTACTTACCTCTAACCATGAAAAATTTTAATATCAAAACTGAAAACGACAATCTTTTGCTCTTCTGGTGACTTGCAGAACTATCGCTAAAGCATGATAGTTGAGAATTTGAAAAAACAAAATCATATGGATCAACATATGATTTTTTATCCAGAGTTGCGATATCCCTATTTTAAAAACATTCCCTATTTAAAACTTTTACCGAAACCCTATTCTTACTAACATCAACCGAAACCCTAGACTGTGGAGCCTTTCATAAGTTACGACCATTTTTATAATACTGTTTACCGTCTACATGACTCTTCTAAGTATTCCATAGTAGCTTTGCTCTTTAAAAAATTATTTAATTATTAACACAATTAATTAAAAACAAATATTTTGCTCTTATCCAAAACCTTCGGTCTCTTAGACCCACTACATTTTATATTGTCATATACTGGTTTTTACACCAACCCAAACACTCGGTCTCACAGACCACTGAAAATTCTCAGATTACCCATAATGCCATGTCAACAAACCAAACTGAACAAACAATATATCATAGAGGAGAGGATAGGACCGTCGTAAACAGTGTTGCAAATATATGTTTGTGAAAATTTCCATGGGCCTGTCAGACCAAAATTTTGGTAATAGTGTTATATCACTATTTATTATTGTTTGTATACAAACAATAATAAATAATGAAATTGAAACATTTTAGAACAAAGCCTTTAATTTTTCTCTAAATTCTTTTGTTAATTAGGATATAACGTAAAGTGAATGTGATTATGTTTTTAGAACAGTACTTAGAAGTGCTGGATTATTCAATATGATTGTGTTGATTGTACTATACAGGGTGTTTGGTTGAGAGTGTCAAAAAATTTAAGGGGTTATTAGGTTGTAAAATGCAACAAAAATATGCAATTTAGGCAGTTATTTCTCGCTTCAACTTCCAGTAACAGATTTATGCAAATTTCTTGATATATATATATTTATATAATTTAAACACTATTTTTAACTCGAGAACGGTTGAACCGATTTGGCTGAAAATTGGTGGGGAGGTAGCTTAGAACCAGGAAGAACATATAGGATACTTCTTATCCAGATTCCTCCATGAGGCTTCGCCCCACACTTCTTCAAAGTTACTATGTTATTCTTATGAAGTAACATTTTTTTATTGGAACATATGATTATATTTAGGAATATTAGCTATATAAACAGCTGTTCTCGTTTAAAGTTTTGAGGGAAGATTGATAATAAAAACCTAGAGGATATCATAGACTTGTGACAAGTGAATGTAGCTAACAGGCTAAACTTGACAGTGGGTGAGCGTAGCGAACAAACTCACTAGAAGGGCAAAACATTCCTAAGGTTGGCATTTCAAAGCATGCTGGGTAAGCTAATTCTTCATAAAAAGCTCGTTTATCTCACTTGTTACCAAGCTTATTGGCACTTTTTAGGACATTTTCAGAAAGAACACAAAATTTTCTACAAGAATAATAATTACAGTTTGTCACAAGTAAGCCCTCCTAAAGCCTTGTAAAAATCTACTTCAGAATAACATTTTGGAAAACTACAAAAAAGGATACTATACCTAGCCGGAAAAATGTTTCTATTCGTCAAGCTATAAACTGTCAAATATCACCAAAACTTCCCCAAAATGATATACTAGAAGTAACCTTTTCTATTTGCCTAAGGGGCAGGAATTGGCGTTAAATATATTTATTGACCAGTTTTAAATGAAATAATTATCATTGTTGGAAAGAATTATCATACATAATACAGGGTGACAATTTAGTCTGGAACTCATTTAATAACTTTTACACCACATAACACTTTACAACACTTTTACAACACATAAAAATAAAAACTTCACCAAATCATTACTGATAACAGTAACCTACCTACTTATCTGTGCTACAACCTACAGGATGGCCCTCTGGAGATGGCCGACTAGGAGTCAGTCCAAAATCTTAAATATAAGCATAAGTACATCAAAATAAAGGCCTTACGTAGTTGAGTCTAATGCCGCAAATTGCATTTCATATGGTTGACCAAGGCGGATATGTCAGGCAATTGAACTTTTCAATAAAATCATATAACAAAAACTGATTCTGATATATTGGACCTTTTGAGGTGGGGTTTGTGGTTTTCTGCCCCAAATTTTAAGGTGTTTAATGTTATGTATCATGTGAAAAACTCCAATAAAGTTTTCTTTCAAACTTTCTTGGGGGATGAGCCTTCAAGGAAGTTTGTAGGAACCTATCAGGCTCTATTGGTATAGGTATTTCATGAAAAAAGTCAATAATTATGTTTAACGCAGATTTTCCGCCCCTTAGGGAAATACTTTAGATACTTTATTTGAAACACCAACACACTCTGTGGTACGTATTTTAAGGTGAGTATGACTGAAGGGGTGAGTGTGATGATTGTAATGGATCAGATGAGGTGTATCTTTGTTACTGACAAATATCAGCTGTTTCATTTGTCAGGATCATTAATTAATAGCCCAATGACCAAAGGCAGCTGGGTCCAGTATCGAACCATCAAAAAGCACTAACTTTTCTCAGGATCGCACCGGCAACCTTCAGATAGGAAAGGTCACTTCTAGTATATTATTTTAAAGCTTAGAATGTGGGAAAGTTTTGGTGAGATTTGGAATTTTGTAGCTTTACGCTTAAACAAATTTTCTTCAGCAAGTCTTAAGTGCCCTCATTCCTAATTTTCCAAAATTTTGTTTTAAAGTAGATTTTACAAGGCTTTAAGATGGCTTAGTTTTCAAAACTCAATAGGCAGTTTAAAGCCAAGTAGGAATGAGAGATGAGTGTAGGATGATTGTGGCGCGATCTTGCCGTATTCTTGTTAATGACTAAGGCCAACATTCTCCTTAGACAGGACTGTTAATTCATAATTGATTTAACTGAGTATTTATGTTGCATTTTACACGCATAATAACCCCTAAAATTTTTTATACTGGCTACGACCTTGTATAATTCACCTTTTTTTCTCGTGGGAAGGTCACTGTATGGGCATATGAGATTGAATAACTGTAATTTTTTCATTGAATTTTATTCGTATAAACTTTGGATATCAACAATTATGCTTCAAAAATGGAAAACAATCTCAAATATCAAGCAAAATATCATACACAATAAAAAAAAAATACAATAACACATACAACTAATTAACAATAAAACAATTGGAATGTCATTGTAAACTTATGAAAATATCAAGTTTTACACAAAAAAAGCTTGCTCCTTGTCGACTTCTTTATAATGAAAGATTGATTTTGTCTCACTAAAACTGTCTGAGCACAAGGCAGTAGTTGAAGTTTTTTCTGTAACTACTATTAAGGAATATTTTATCTAAAAATATAGTAATTTAATCTGAAAGTGGAGGGAATCATTCCTATAGTTGTACATTTAAAATACCAGAACTATTAAACTATGTTTTATATCAGTACAAAAATAAAGTGTATCTGGTGATCACAGATTGCTAATGGCACATTACCTCTAAAACAAAGCGCTAACTCGCATACTCCCTAGTAAAAGTTCTTCCTTAAAATTAAAAGGTTAAAACTCTAGTTTTATGGCTGCTTACAATTCTTATAAAAGTCAACATTTTTTTTTCATCTAGCAAGTATAACAAATATTTCCCAACAGAAGACTGTACACTTTTCAACATCTAAAGTATTTACACAATAACCTAATGACTACTAATATCATATTCGGTTAACTTACCCACAAAGAAAAGTTAAATTTTACGTTGGAAAAATCTAAACAACTTATTATATATGTGTATTTCTACAACAAAACCACACTGATATTGGTAACGACAGTGTACCTAATGACTTTCATTTATATTATTTAACTATATTCTATGCAACAAAACCAAATATATTTGAATTTTTTTGGCTAAATAAAATTTGACAATAATCATAACAATTATTATACTGGTGGTAATCACCCTCAATCATTCTCCTTTAACAATCATCGTACAGTAAACTATGAGTAGATCATGTAAATATTTTATGGACTTGTACTCAACTCAATCAATCAACTTTCAACTTTATTTTTCTTTGTACATATGATATACAAGAAATGGCGTCAAAATAAATAAAACAAACGTGATACAAAATCAAAACAGATAAAACTATAAAAACTTACTAACATTAACTTTTATTCATAAAACTCTTCAATTGAGTAAATGGGTTTGTCGATTAAATATAATTTCAATTTATGTTTGAATTTATCTTTGTTTGTTTCTAATCTTAGTTCATCGGGAAGTGCTTTAAAGAATTTATTTCCAATGTACGTGGTCTTCTTTTTATAAAATTCCAATCTATGTTTGTCAAAAGGTTTTTCGGTTTGTCTTCTTGTGTTATATTGATGTGCAATTGGTTGTAAATGTGTTTTAGTTTTAAAAAATAATATGCATTCAAAAACATACAGTCCATATACAGTTAAAATGTTAAGATTTTTGAAATGTTCTTTTACGGAATCATCGTGTTTAAGTTTGAGCATACATCTAATTGCCTTTTTTTGTAGTTTTAGAATTGTGTCCAGATTGTTTTTTGTTGTTGCACCATACAAACCAATTCCATATGAAATATTTGAATGAATAAGTGCAAAATATATTTGTTTTAGGACAGGCAAGCTGCACAATCTTGCCATACGCCTTAAAGCGAATAAACCAGAGTTAATTTTTCTCGATATATGTTCAATATGATAGTCCCAGCAAAGGTTTTCATCGATATATAGACCTAAGAATTTTGTCTCGTTCACTTTTTCAATAATTTCATCTTCTATCATAATATTGGGAGAAATTTTGTTACGATTTTGTTTTGTGGAAAATGTGATGAATTTAGTTTTATTTGGATTTAACAAAAGACTGTTTTCATTGAGGTATTGTTTCATGTTGGCCAATTCTATGAAACTCAAGTATTCAATTTTATTTTGGTTTCCTGCTGAAATTTTTAAATTTGCGTCATCTGCATATAAACATAAATTACTTTGGGGAACGATCTGAAGAGAGTTTGGAAGTCCAGTTATGTAACATAGGAACAGCAAAGGACCCAGAATAGATCCCTGTGGAACACCACATGAGACCAGACATAGGTCCGATGCTGCGCCTCTGACCCTGTTTAAAGTAGTACTGTTAATTTCAACATACTGATATCGGTCGGAGAGGTATGACTTAAACCAATTATATATAACTCCCTTGACACCAAAACTCAGTAATTTGTTAAGTAATAGATGGTGGTCCACACTTTCAAAAGCTTTCGTTAAATCCATAAAGATGCCTATTACACTCTCCCCTTTATCTATGGACTCTATGATTGATTCAATGAAGGAAACCGCTGCAGTAAAAACTGATTTACCTGGCCGAAAACCATGCTGGGACATATCTAGAATGTTTGAATTTTCTAAGAATTTAGATAGCCTTTTGTACATAACTTTTTCGTAAATTTTTGAAAAGGATGGCAGAATCGAAATTGGACTCGATTTTTTCTAGTCCATATTGTGCATCTTACTAATAAAACATAATATGAGTTTTTTGTCCATTGTTCTCAGTTTCAATAAAACAAAACTGTAGGCAAAAGACACGTTTGAAAAATCTTGTTTCCAAAGGTAATAGTTGCACTATTCATTAACAACCTATTTTAGGGTGTGATGTATTAACATGCGTACAGCATCAGATCATGTTTCACGAAACTCCGTTACTCCGTGACTTAAGTTTCATTGCGATAGCCGCCGCCAAGCCAGCTCCTTTACCACTGCCATCCACTGCGAGTAGGAGACGACACTGAAACAGTTACAGTAATTAAATAAGGATTGTATCAAATTGTTGTGGACTATTGTTCACAACAATAGTCTATTGTTGTGGACTTCAATTGACTTTTTCAAAACAATTTTCTCTCACAAGGAGAATGGGAAGAAATACAAGGAGGAAAAAAATTGGTTTTTAAAATATAAAGATCCATAAACTTTCAAGTGATGGTAGTTTCTAAGAAATTTATCGCTTGTTTAACATATACAATTGCTTTTGCAGAATTGTATTTTTTCCTTGTCTTATTCCCGAATTTACCGAAAAGTGCAAAGTAACATAGATTGTGCTTTGCCTTTATACAAAAAGTGCTAAGGAACAATTTATCAACTTGCCACGCCACCACTGTTGATACTGGACCAGGTGGACTTGCAGGGGAATATTGGTTGACATATACTTTTAACGAATTTCCCTATAGGGAATACGCTATTACGGTAGTAGCCATGGTAAGACCTAAGCCCGGGACCACTTTACTTTTTCATTTTGAGGTCCCAAGAAGCCAAAAACACCGTTCGTTCGTTTTCATATATATGTATATATATATATATATATATATATATATATATATATATATATATATATATATATATGTGTGTGTGTGTGTGTGTCCGTGGTACCGATAACTTTTGAAGCGGACCTCCAATTTTGATCAAATTTGGTATGAAGGTGTAAGACCAGGTCTATTTTCATGAGTTCGCGAACCAGCATGATCAAGTTATGGGAACGGGGTTTTATGGGGTTCCAAAGGGGTCAAAAATGGGTTTTTGGCATTTTTGGACCTAAATTTTCAAAATTCATCAATTTTAACTAAAGCCATTTGAAAGAGCTAAAAAAAACAAACAATTTATTATTTTGAATCTTTAAAATAGCTTAACTGGTTATAGAGAAAATTCAAATCAAGTTTCCCATGTTATTCTTATGGGTAAATCTTTAAAAAGTTATATATCGCTTATTTATCAATATATCTTCATAAAAATTTTTATGAACCTTCACTAGGTGGTGAGTAATTAAGATTTGATAAAAAACCCCCATGGCAGCAAACCTACATGCTAAATCCCATGGTATTCTCATGGAAAATAATTGTATAATGGGAGCAAGAGAGATGGAGATATAAGGTATCTGTTCCTAATCAGCTGATCAGCTGTCTTCTGCATATTTTTCAAATTTGAAATGTTTATGTTTTGTTATTTGTAAACAAATCTTTCCTACTGCATGGAAGCTTTGGATTATGCACTTTTATTACTGCTAAAAAAGTCATTTATTGCAATATCTATATATATAATACGTGATGCCCTTTTTTTGTTAACACTATTCCTCCCTTCAGGCCCGGATTAACACTTTTTTATGCCCTAGGCCAAAGGACACAATTACGCCCCCCCCCCCCAAAAAAAATCAAGCCGATTCATTGGCTTATTTTTATTCTAATTACTTTTGACTGTAGTATAAAAGCATAGAACTATTAACGAAAGTGATGATCAGCATTTTCGTCAATTTAATGCGTGGACAGAATCCTTTTGTATCATTTAATGTAGGCCCTACCATTTTACCACTGTATTAATTTTACATCTGAAATCAAATAAATATTATACGGTGTTTCAGAACTCCCTACCAATATTTTAGGGCATTTTTCCTGGACAAAAAAATGAATATCTAAGTAATAACGTCTAAATGCCGCCAGTTACCCACACAACCGCCATTTTTTTTATTCATAATAATTTTTATTTCCATAATGGATGATTGTTTTGAGTTCAATTTTGGCATGAATCTTTATCACACCAATGTTCATTTCCATCAGGAAAAACATATTTTTTCGTATGTGTGTTTCGAAAATGGCGGCCATTTAAATTTTTTAAACTCAAAAATCTCAAAAACGGTAATTAAAAACAAATTTTTACAGGAGACCAAAAAGTTGAAAAATTAAATAATCTAACTAAGGATGCCAATTTTGTAAAGATCTGACAACAAATAACGGGTTTATTGGGATTTTTCTGCAGAAAAACAATAATTTTGCATTAAAATTAACGCAAATTTAGGTTATTTTAAGACAAAAATTGCTGTAACTCCGTTACTTGTTGTCATATCCTTACAAATTTGGTATCCTAGGTTAGATAAGTTTTTAACCACTAGTAAAAGTTTTTAAAAAATTGCCGTTTTGAGATATTTGAGTTTTAAAATTTTAAATGGCCGCCATTTTGAAAAAGCAGCATCGGAAAAAAAATTATTTTCTCTTGAAATGGACATTGGAGTGATAAAGATTCATTACAAAATTGAACTTAATACAACCATCCGTTGTGGAAATAAAAATTAATGTGTGTAAAAGACAAAATTGCGGCTGTGTGGGTAGGCCTAACTGGAGGCATTTTGATGTTATTACTATGATATTCATATTTGTTTTTGGTCCAGGAACAATGGCTTAAAATATTGGAAGGAAGTTCTGAAACATCATGTATAATTGTAATACAGAAATAAATTTAAATCCAGGGCAAAGGAACAAGGTCGAGGCAAACCTTACAATGCAACGGTCAGGGCAAAGGGGCGCTATTTACCTTCAATTAGGGGAATATTTACCGCTGTTCGGGGGCGCTCTTTACCGTTGGTCACAGGCGCTATGCGTATTGGGGGCGCTCTTGACGGTCGAACAAGGGCGTTCATTAGTCGATCAGAGGCGCTCTTTACCGGCGGTCCGATTCTATGTTTACCACCGGTCAGGGGCGTGATTTAATTCTGATCAAGAGTGCTATTTACCGTCGATTAGAGGACGATGTTTACGGCCAGTCCGGGGTGATGCTCATGATCGCTAATCAGGGACACTCTGCGGCATATCAGGGGCGCTCGTCAGCGCCGCGAAGGAGCCCCTCGGGTCCCGGCAACTTAAGAGGTACTCAAGTTCGGCTAAATAAATCTTTCCTCTTTCTATTTTGCCTAATATTCTATTTACTCTTGTTATTAAAGAATTTAATAAACAAAATGTGAAACCAAAATTAAATTATGTTTGCAGTTAAATATTTTTTTGACTGAAACGTAATAAAAAAAGGTCCGTTTGACGCCCCCTCCCCGCGTGACGCCCTAGGCCATGGCCTAGGTTGGCCTAGTGGATAATCCGGGCCTGCCTCCCTTATTTCTGGACCAATTTTAAAGTTTGAGGTGTCAAAAGAATGGTCTCAGTTCGTAGTTTTGCAATAAGGTTTTAGATTTTTGATATTTTAATTCTGAAGCTCACGGGAAGCCCTCAAAGTTCATTTTTTGTCCTTAAGATTAACATGGGGAACAATTTATATTGAATTGCTCAATAAAACAGCTGTTGATAATAAAACGAACAAACACATGTTAAAAGCTAGCTGAATAGAAGCAGTTGAACTACTGGCACTGAAATATCAACTCAATTTCATACTTTAAACAAGAAGTGTCTTCAGTCGTATTGTTTACCTTTTCTCAAAATTTAGCGGGAAGATTTTTCTTGAACATTTTATTTACGTGTATTTGGAAACAAAATAAGTTAAGTAACGTAACCCTAGGAAAAATAATGTAGGGCCTACAAAAACGAGTTTAGAAATTGAAATTTTTGACGTGGGTCTTATGGGTTTGGTATTTAAACAATAACGAAAGCTTAAAAATATTAAAATAGAACACTAAATTTGTGTGCATGGGTTTTCAAACTCTGTAAACTACAAGGAAAAGGGATAGTTGTTTGTAGGTGTTATAACCTGTTTGTTTACTATTATACTACTAGCAAACAGCCCGTCAAAAATGACGGGTAATTTTCATGATGATTATTCGTGAATTTGATGTTCACGTTCGATAATGGTCACAGAATTTATTAATACACAGACAACATAGTATTAAAACTAAAAATTTTCCATTTCTTTAGCAATGTGAACAGTTATCTATATATTCATAGGCAAACATCTTTTGTTCCTTTTTTCTCAGCTTGTGAGAAACATAAAAGAAACCCGAGCATACCGTTCGAAAGGTAGTGTATTGTAGATGAGTATAATGGTATTTAATTCACATCGGCCCCCGAGGCTACGCCCTACAGGCTTTGAATGTTTCAATTTTAATCTTAGGGGAGAATGATTATAATCGATTGATCATGAAACAGCTGTTGCAATAACAAATTATAGCTGATCAGGAAGAACAGTTTTTTATCCATACATTTTTAAAACTAATAAGATCAACTAAATATTTGGTCGAACTTCGACCAGTGGGTGATTTCCTAGTCTTCTATAATATTCAAGCATGTTTCTTTTCCTCCTTTATTCTCAGCTCATGTGCATTGTAGGAGAAATCCGAGCATACCGTTAGAAAGGTATAGTCCTGTAGATGAGCAGACTCCTACTCTAATTCACTTTGATGGACTCTAGAGCTACGCCCCACAGACTTTCAAAGTTTCAATGTTAATCTTTTGGAGGAAGGATAATTGATTGAATCATTAGACAGCTGTTGTAAAAATAACTGCTAAAAATAGGAAGAACAGACGTTTCAGTTACAAACTTAGAGTTATCAACTAAAATTTTTATCTATTTTCGATCAGGAGGTGATTTTTAGTATATCATTAATAGTTTGTAAGTTTAAATAGTTTAAAATTCTATTTACTTGGTCACGGTTTCTTAATTGTATTTCCATTTATTCCATTCCAGTTGTATTGCCAATTATAACTTATTGGTATAATTTCGCTGACTCAAGAGTCCATTTCATTTGTCAGAATTTGAAATTAGTATCTTATTTGTTAAACACTTGAGATTTACCAATCCGATTAAGTGTGTCTTCAACCTCTGGCATTTTTTGTCTCCTTATGTTCTTGTTTAGTTTTGTTAGATCCACGCATAGTCTAACGTCCCTATTAGGTTTTTGTATCACCACCATCGCTGAGCACCTTTCTGTGGGCTCTGTCACAGTGTTTATGAATCTAATTGAACCTTGCTTTCACGTCCTGACTTGAATTTTTCACGCAATGGAAGTACATTGCTGGGTGTATCAAGTGTTACTTCATTGTTCTCTAAGTCAATCGTATAGTAGGTTTTTTACCTTCACTAAAAGACTATTCAAAATGTTTATTCTCTGTCTTTTGTTTCCACTTTATTTCCATCTCCTTTCCTTACTCTTTGTATTTCTTCTTGTATATGTCAAGACATTTCTTCCAGTTCATAGTTTCGCATTTTCAAATTTTTGTACTCCATTGTTTATAACAGTACAACAATCCACCAACAATAAACAATAAATTATGAACAATAAACCAACTGTTAAACATGTAGAATCATAAGCCTACACGACCTTAAAAGGATGAAAAATATAAAGACTTAGTTATAACAAAAATTAAAATGGATTAAAATACTTTGGGCAGAATTTTACAATCAAAAGATTATGTTTATATGTTTCAAAACACAAAACTCATTAGTTGATAGTTATAAAAACATATGTGTAAACAAATGTTAATAAATAACTCGTAAGTTTAAATACATAAATTAAATCATCCATATTAAGTAAACTCTTTTTATAGTGTAGCAACCAAAATTTTATTAAAGCATCAGCTGTTAAATATTTATTTTACTGCTTTAAAAACCACTGCAACATTACGTGTCCTTGATTTCATTTGTATCTGTCAATTATCATAGAGTTGAAAAGTTGTCTGTTTTGTTTACAAAAACACTTTGTAAAGTAGCAGTGGTGTCAAATTTCAATGTAAGATATGGATCACCTGGAGCAGTAAACAAATCGACAAAATCACGTCTTAGATTGGTCTAAATAAGGTCTAATTTTCATTTTGCGGCTTTATATGGCATTTTCCGAGGGATACCATATTTTTCCTATCATCTAGGGGTCATAAGAAATCCATTGACACCAAAACGGCCTAGATCCGTTCAGTAGTTCTCTCTCTAGACCCTTAAATGCACTCTTTTATTATATAAGATACAACAACTTAATACAGAATGCTACACATATTAAAACTCCTGTTTAAAAGAAACGACATTTAAATTATTTTTACCTCCGGTGTAGAAAACCAGCTTATTACCAATATGGTTTATAAAGAGAAATTTCAACCAAAATATAAATACCACATAAAACCAAAATGGACCACACTAACAAAGATGTAGATTCTCCTTATTTTAGTGATTTCTTTATTTACATGTTGTAATGCCATGGAAAATTAAGTTATAGGGGATTTAGTTCTTTTTAATAGTAATGTGGACTCATTCACTATGTCGAAGACTACCTCATAACAGCAGCAGTGAGTGCTGCATAACTCATGCAGGACCGGGGAGTTGTAATGAAATGTTGATTTTTGTTCTGTTGTCATTTAAGTTCAATGTTTGATGAACTATGTAGATCCAACATCTGTGAATTTATTCTAGATTTTATAGGAGTGCTTAGACAGAGGCTCTAGGACAAATCAGCAAAAGAACGTAGGCCTAATCTTAGCTAATTTTTAACTAAAAGAAAACCACCAAATCTCAACAGTGTCACATTGGCAAGTTGCAGAATTAGTAATAAAGATCGATTAATGAAACGCCATTATGTTTTATCTGATTTTCACTATAATTTAATTTTTATTCAAAGTAACTCTGTCCATTACCACGGAGCAAGGTTTAATACTCTATACGAAATGCAGCACATTGCGCTGCACGGGCCCCCTAGTCTATATATATAATACGTGATGCCCTTTTTTTGTTAACACTACTCCTCCCTTATTTCTGGACCAATTTTAAAGTTTGAGGTGTCAAAAGAAAGGTCTCAGTTCTTAGTTTTGCAATAAGGTTTTAGATTTTTGATATTTTAATTCTGAAGCTCACGGGAAGCCCTCAAAGTTCATTTTTTGTCCATAAGATTAACATGGGGAACAATTTATATTGAATTGCAAAATAAAACTGCTGTTGATAATAAAACAAACAAACACATGTTAAAAGCTGAATAGAAGCATTAACCTACTGGTACTGAAATATCAACACAATTTCATACTTTAATACGAGGAGTGTCTATTGTAATGTTTTAACCTTTTCTCAAAATGTAGGAGGTAGGTTTATCTTGAACATTTTATGTACGGTATTTGGGCACAAAAATAAACTTAATAACTTAATGCTGGAAAAATTAATTTTTCTATACGAAAGCATGTTTGGAAATTGAAATTTTTGACATGGGTTTTATGGGTTGTCTGATTTGTATTGAAACAGTTACAAAAGGTAACAAATATTAAAATAGAATTCAAAATTTTTGTGCATGAATTTTCAAACTGCTGTGAACTATAAGGAAAAGGGATAGTTTGTTGTAGCGGTGTAATAATCTATTTGAATACTAGACTATTATACTATAAAAAACCGTCATGCAGATTGCTACACATAATAAAGCACCTGTTGTAAAAGGCAACATTTAAATGTTCTTTACTTCCAGTATATAAAACGAGCTTATTTCAAAAATTTTTTGTTTAAAGACCAATTTTAACCAAAATATAAATGACACATAAAATCAAAATGGAAAACACCAACAAAAATGTAAATTATCTTATTTTTGGGATTTCTTTATTTAAATTTTGTAATGCCATGATTAATTAAAGAGGATTTAGATCTTTATAAATAGTAATGTGGACTTATTCACTATGTTTACGACTACCTCATATAGTAGGCCTACTACAAAAACAGCCACAGTGAGTGCTGCATAACTCATACAGAACCGAGGACTTGTAATGAAATGTTGATTTTTGTTCTGTTGTCATTAACGTTTTATGTTTAATGAACTATGTAGATCAAACATCCGAAAATTTATTCTAAATTTTATAGGAGTTTCAAACAGAGGCCCTAAGACAAATGGGCAAAAGAACAACTACGTAATCTTAGCTAATTTGGACCTAGAAGAACAACCACCAAATCTCAACAGTATCACATTGATGGCAAGTTGGAGAATTAGTAATGAAGATCGATTGATGAAACACCAATATTGTTTTATCTGTTTTTCAATATAAATTAATTTTTATTTAAAGTAACTCTGTTCATTACCATGAATTAAGAGTCATCTTCTCCTTTGGGCTGGAATAGCCCATTGTTGCGCAGTCGGCAACGGCTTTTATTCTAAAACATGGTATTTTATTCCCCTCTTTCGGACACCTTTTTTCTACCAATTTTCTTTAAGTGTTTAGTAGAATAGTTATATTAGGCTCCTCATACCTCGAAATTTTTAAAATTTAACAAATATTACTCTTTATGAAGTTGCAAAGTAAATCGATTTTCCTTAGTAATGTTTGTTAAATTTTCAAAATTTTGAGGTATGAGGGGCCTAATATAACTATTCGACTAAACACTTATCAAGTTCAAAGACAATCGGTTGAAAAATGGAGTCTGAAACAGGGGAATAAAATACCATGTTTTGCATTAAAAGCCGTATGGTTAACACTGCCATCTGCGCAACAAAGGGCTACTGGCCCAAAGGTAAAGATGACTCTTAAGGTTTGATCACAAGGCACAAAAGTCACAAGGTCCAATAAATGCAGCACATTGCGCTGCACGGGCCCCCTAGTAAATATTAATATATGAATTATTAAATAAAAATAATTTACTCAGACATATAATGCCATTAAATATATTATATTTCCTTGTAAAGATTATTAATTAATAGCCACAAAGTTCTTTGATGTTGAAACAATAATTCTTTGGTAGGAAATTCGCTGAGTACGCAGGTCTGCTGCGACGGGGGAATTTTTTTAAAATACTGATGATTCCAATTGATTTTGCATATGATCGAGATGCAAAGTAATTGTTCTCTAGCACTTGTGAGTTAAAAATTTATTTTTTACAGCTTATTAGCTTGCCTCCACTCCCTTGGATACCCCAGCACTTTTTAAGTGTTGTGTGTATAATCACCTGGTATTTTTCAACAGTAATATTATCATTTCCTAGCTCTGAATATTACTGTACATGTATGACCAACGAGGCTATTCCTCACTCAAAAATGGAGACTGGGTTTTAAATAGCAGATAATACTCAAACTTTGCTTTTTAAACGTGTTAGCAATGACCATAAAAATATTTGTAGTCAGAATTAATTGTCAAAAATCTTTATGAATCAAAAGACTACTGAGTGTCCAAAAAGTCCCTTCAATTTTCTGTTATTTTTTCAACATAGATATAAAGAGGGCTGCTATAATAATTTTATTGAACCCTTAGTGACATCATCTTTTATAGGTTTTTGCAAATAACAAAGAATGGTAAAAGTGAGAGGTATCTACCTCATCCCAGTTGTAAGTGGTGGCCGATTAGAGTGTGAAACATTGTGAATAGATGGATTAATCAGCCTTTTTTGCTCAGCTATTTTCCAGAATTAAGAAAGAGATCTCCAATTTTGTACACTATTCTCTTTACTCACCTTTTAAAATGAAGTATCACTCTTGGAGGCATTACTACTATGTTTTTAACTTACCCCCAAAATCTCCTATTTTAGGGTAGGGGGTAATTTAGACTAATGAAAACTAAGGGGGTTATTTTTTTGTCACTGAGACTTCCCCTTGGCACCTTGGCCAGGTGTCTACGCAAGCGCAGGTTCGATACCCGCTCAGGACCAAACCTGACCTGGTGGTGCAACTCTTAAAAGGGTTAGCCGATCTGCTGTGGTAACGATGGTGGGAGGGCCCACGGTAAATAAACGGTGGCAGGCTTGCATGGAAGTTGACGGGATCGGTTAATTCTTTGAGAGTTGCACCTCGGTCAACACTGATTTTGCTATTTTTTACTAGTGTTTACTGTGTGTGTGCCACTTTGGCTTTGAAATATGCAAAATGACCATATTTGTACACTAAAATGCCAATAGAACTATGGAATATCATGCCAAAACTGGTTTAAAATATTGCGCAATATTTGTGTTGCCAAATGGTAACGCTAGGTTATAATGAAACAGAGTTAAGTGGGAAGGGACTTTTGGGACAATGACTATGCTGAGCTTTGTGGTATTGTGACAAGTCTTCTGCTCAGGCAACAATTGCATGAAAGGGCATCACTAGACATTGTAAATAAATAAATAGTTTTTGTGCCCTATGCTAAATGCACGTCCTTTAAAGGCAAATCTTGAAAAGCCTTGGTTTTATCTTTTGCTACTACTTTTAATCCAGGAATCCTTTAGAAAATCGCTTTGTGAAAATGTGTTCTAGTAATTAGGATTTTATTCCTATTCCTTCTAGGACATCCCCAAGTTTTGCAAAAACTGATTGTCGCTAAAGAGTAGATTCTTAAAATGTAGTACAGTTGAGGGTCGATTATCTGAATGTCAATTATCCAAACCCCTGAATGGCTCTCTTGTCAGCATTAAAAGAACCTGTTGCGAAAGGGGAATCATATACCACAAGTTTCTACGAATACATAGAAATGTGAAAGAATTTGCGTTTTGGTATCTTTTTCTATCAAAGCCTTATAGATTATATTGATTTTTTTTTTTTTTTTTTTAACAGTCAATGAACTCAACCGAACTGTTAGTAGTTTTAAAGAGTTAATAATTTTAGTGTTTGATTATCCCAACCGCTCCTGATCCCAATTAGATGAGATAATCAACATCTTACAGTATTAATACGTCAAGTTTTATTACTTCATTCAAATGGAAAATTAACTATTAACCTGCCGGGGAACCATCCCATAACTGGTTTTTACAACTTTAGAACATTTTGACTCCTTGTACCTTCTGATGGGGGGCCAAGATGGGGATGAAGGTATTCATCCATTGCTTCATCCGTGGATGTTTTTTGTACAAGCTGCCATCCACTGCTACCGTCGAGTCTGGCCTGTTCATGTGCTTCAGAAGCTCGGCACAACCTGTATACATGCGGAACAACACACTGTGAAGATTTGGAACAACACACAGTAGAAATATAAAACCACACTCTGTGAAGATATGTAACAACACTATGAAGATATCGAACAATACTCTGGGAAGATATAGAACAACACTCTGTGGAGATATGGTGCAGAACACTTGACAGAACACAGAACACTGCAGAACACATCAGATACAGATCAGTCCACTTTTGTGTACATAAGGAAGTGTGAAGAGGCGGATTAACACACTAAAGGCTCTTAAGACAATGGTCGGGTTCACATTCATCCACCGCCTCCACCACAACCAGGATTTTGATAATCACGTGACAAATCCCAATGGTCACATGATAAATCCCGGTGGATCCTAGTGACGTCATTTTGCTGCCGTCTTATGAACCCACCGGGATTTTGATTGTTGACGTTCACGTGCCTTTTTTGCTAACCGCAAAACAAATCCACCGAATCCCGGTTGCGGTGGATGTAACGTGAACCCGACCAATGACTATGGAAACTTAATAGTCACAAATCATATTAGAAAAATAGAAATTTATTTTACAGTTCTCTAATATTTAAAAAATTGAGCATGCCATAAGATTTACCTGTGAAAAATCACAACTATGTAAACTCTGTATGACAAATAGAGAATTTATTTGTCCTCGCTAGATTCTGCCATTCCCTTTTGATTTAAATTACAGCTATTGTATGATTCATGGTCTATTCTAACCTCTTGGCATGCCGTCAATGTTATTGTTGAATACAGCACATCAGGAAATGACTTGTGAGTTTTCAATAAGATTGAATGGCCGAAAACTTACCACATCACCAAGAGGAGAAAACAAGAACAGCGCTAGTTATTAATTAGAGCAAGTTATGCTAGCAAAAATTAATAGTTTTTTGCTGTATTTTAGAGGAGATGATGTATAAAAATCAGGCTCTTATTTTGTTATTCCTGTTGGGATTATTCTATTCTACAACTCACAAAACCATTGGAGGGTAGGATGTTTGTCTTGATTCATATTTCTATCTATGAACTCTGGGAAATAAGCTGAAAAGAACCTTACTCAGGGGAGATACCTAAATGGAATAATTATTTAATTTCGTAGAAAGCAATTGTGTATTTCAAACACAGTACAGAAGTAGGTACAACTACTAAGCTGTGTAGTAAAAGTGAGATTTGTGCAGTGACAGCTGGTGGGAAGTAATGGACTCATCAGTAGCTGCTGATATCAGGACAAAATCCACGACAAAGTGCTAGCGACAAATCCATTTACATCACACCACCTGGAATAAATTGCTTAGGTACTCGCTCATTTTCATACAACTCGCGAGTATGATATGTACTGCTTCAATGGCCAAAGTGACAAAAAATTTAGTAAGATTCAGCATTCACTATAGGTCTACTAGGCATCAGATGATGCTTTGTTGTTTAAACAATTTCAGTATTATATGCCTTTGATTAAACATAAAACTGCTTTTACACATATACTTACAAATGGAGACGAGGAGAGCCGCTCTAAGTGAGACCACTTCACAGATGTACTTCAGCACCACAATGTCCTCTTGGGTGTATTTCTGACCATAACTTTTAAGGATTTCTTCCGTTTTTGTTGTTTCATTGTTTATGCAGTCTCTAAAATGAAAACAACAAAAAAATACTTAATACCCCCCGTCGCAGCAGACCTGCGTACTCAGCGAATTTCCAAATTAGTAATATTAATTTTGACCACATAAAACTGTAAACCAAATAAAATCACATGCTCATAAATAGGGAAATAAATGTCTATTCTCCTTATGATAAATATAGGGAGAGTATGCAGGTATGCTGCCATGGGGAACACTAAAAGTAGGTTTTTATCATAAAAAAAAATTTATATCGACCATATGAAGCCATGTACTAAGTTTCATCAATATCACTCTGTCCATTGATAAAGGAGTTTGCCTATTCTCCATATGATTAACATGGGAAAAGAGTATGCAGGTTTGCTGCCATGATAAGCACAAAAACCAAGATTTTTGACCATAAATGGATGAATCTCAACCAAATGAAGCTGAATTCCAAGTTTCATCGAAAAATATTGGTTAATAAGTGAAATATTAATACATCCCAATTCTCCATAAGATTAACATTGGAGCCCCAAAATACAATGTACTGTCTTTAGACTTTTTAATATCTCGGTAACCAATGGAGATAGAGCGAAGCTTCAAAATACTAAATTGTGTGTTTTTTTAAGCTAAATCCAGTGGTCAAAATAAAAATTTAAAATTTTTTAAATTTACATATGAAAAATGCAAAAAACCCATTTTTGGGGTACAAAACCCCCCAAAACTACCTCTTCCGGTAGGTCGATATGTCTGGTTTACGAACTCATCCAAATAAACGTAGGATTACACATCTCTACCAAATTTGGTGTCGATCGGACCATTTTTACGAGAGTTATCGTGTCTAGGGACACATATATATATATATATATATATATATATATATATATACATATATATATATATAAAAATTTTAATGACTATTATTTTTGGTCTCTGGGCACCTCAAAACGAAAAAGTAACATGGTCCCGGGCTTAGGTCTTACCATGAGACCTACGGTAATAGCTTATTCCCTATGGGAAATTCGCTAAAAGCGGGCTAAAGGGCTCTTCTCAGAACATGCAGTGCTTCACCTGCTCCCATTTTGAGCCTTATTATAAGTCCGATAAAGATGGGAGGGGTTTTATTGAAAGATAAAGACTTGGGCTAATTTATTCGCTTTTTAATTTTTGTTAAAGTTTTGAATCCATATTAAGCTATAATGGTTCAGCGTTGATCACCTTTAGATCAAATTTAGACCATTATAGCTTTAATATAGATTCAAAACACAGGGTGGCGCAAAAAGGATGGTAGATTTTGAAATGAATTTAACGCCAATGATTCTGTGCATAAATTTTATAGACTTATGTTTCTGAACACTTTAAATTATTATTACTGTTCATAATTTATATACTTATTATTATTATACTGTACATAATTATTATACTGTACATAAAACTGTAGTATTATAACTATATACTGGATTTTTTTAACATACAAAGTTATTTTTGTAATGGGATTTTTGAAAGTGTTCAGAAATGTAAGTCTATGAAATTTATGTGTAAAATCATAGGTATTGTATTCTTTACAAAACCGACCATCCTTTTTGCACTACCCTGTATTTTGAATCTATATTAAGCCATAATGGTCTAAAGTTGATCTACTTTGAACCATTATAGCTTAATATGGATTCAAAATTTTAAAATAAATAAATAAAAAGCGAATTAATTAGCACAAGTCTTTATCTATGTCAATCAAACCATAAAAAATCATGGGTGGAAAATAATTTCAGGGAGGTGGCGTTTTCCTCGTAGATACACTCCTGATGTCTTTTCTCGAAATTCTCCATCACTTTTGCTACTGTTTCTCCACCAGTGGAACTAATTTTTGCACGATTGCCTCTTTTAGATCATTTAAATCTCGGGGCTTGTGAACGTAAACTTAATATTATAAATATCCCCAAAGGAAAAAATCACAAGCTGAGAGGTCAGGTCACTGGGACGGTGGGTGTCGTTCTGTTATCCAGCTACTTGAAGGTCATGAATTGTGAATAGTTATAAGCGATGGCTTGTGGATGTGATATTCCCTAGTGGGGATTAACGTCCGCTCTGATGAATACTAGTTCATCCATAAAGATCATCCTCATAATTAGACCAATTCGTATATATGAGGTCGAAATTGTGGTTCGGATCCCACGTTAAACTGTAGGTTCCTAGATACCATTGGCTGTTGGGCTATTAATTAACGGTCCTGTCTAAGGAGAATGTCGGCCTTAGTCAGTAAAAAACTACAAGATCCCCCCACAATCATCCTACACTAATATCTCATTTATATTCAGGTTAAAATACCCACTATGTGAGGTCCCTGTCTCAAAATAGTGATAGAGTGATCTAGCAGGCCAGTGGACATCACAAAAAGACGTGGTGGGGGATCTGTTCATAAACAACTGTAGTCATTGGCCGTGTGGGCTCTAGCACCGTCTTGTTTCCTGTTCACTCGTAACTGTCGCAGTTAGGGTATAAAAAAATTACGGAACATGTAAACATATCGTTCAGAGTTGACAGTGACTGTAGCGCCACTCTCTTCAAAAAAGTAAGGCCTGACAATTTGATTTGGAAATACTGCACCAACTGTCACTTTAGCACTCTGGAGAAGCTTCTAAAGTAGTTAAATGGGATTTTGTTGTCCCCACTTTTGTTGGTTGTTTCTACTGTTTATTGGCTTACCCGTTCAAATAGAAATGAGCCTCATCTGACGAGCACAATATTATCTTTGGAGGACTAGATGTCCAGCATTTTTTCACAAAAGCGACTGTGGTGCTCAAACTTACGTTCATAGTGCTTTTGCGTGATCATTATTTTGTAAGGGTGAAATTTCTCGATCATGATGTAACATACGCTGTAACCAGTTAAGGCTGATATATGCAAAGTTTGAGCACGACGTCTGGTGGAACGTAGTGGACTTTGAAGTACAGATGCTCTTACAGTCTCTTTGTTTTGTAGAGTAACTGCCATTCGTGGACGTCCAGTAGATTTGCAACTCATGATGGAACCTGTTGTTTGAAAAGCGTTCACCCAACGTGACCTGTATCATTGTATATTGACCTGTAATCAGGAACCGGTCCATTACGGCTTGCACCAATGTTGTCGAAACAGCTGTTGCACAGTAAAAAAAGATTCTCTGTTTCTGAAAAACTCTCTTTCTGAAATATTTTATTACCTTTGTCTTGCTACTGAGGATATTTTGAATCAATTTTGACAAGGTAACTTTGACATCGATGTGTTGTAAAATTGACGTCATAGTTCATCAATTTATTGACATCAATTATACATAAAAAGTGGGACTTTTTGCTTCACATTGACATCAAAATGATGTTTTTTATGACATGTGAAGTCAATATCACATCAACAATATCAATGACATTGACATCTTTTCCATCAAATTTACATCAAATTGACGTACTTGTGCTATATGGGCTGTTCCACAGCAAAAACGCCGTGCTCGACCATCCACTGTGCCATCTCATGGCAGACTAGAACTGCATACTATAGCCTACTTGCAGACAGCAGCCAGTGGACCCGTCCCTCCCCCACCACTAGTACTGCACAATTCAAAACCAACCATCCTTTTTATGTTACCCTGTATAAACAAATTTAAAAGCAAATAAAATAGCCCATGTCTATCTTTTATTTAAAATCCCTCCCACCTTTATCGGACTTAAAATAATCGCGCAAAACGGGAGCAGGTGAAGCACTGCACGATGAATTTTTGATCTGGGAGACCCCCGATACTGACAGCCTCTATTGGTAGTTGCTGAAACTGCTGGATGTGCAGGCTATGAACGTTGTCAATGAAAAACATGTATTAATTAAAAGGCCTACTTTCTACAACTAAATCTCCTCTCTCAACATCATCTACCTGAGTCTTGGGGCTCACAAGTGCTGAAGTGCAGCAAAGTTTACTTCAGTGTTGTACACCGAATATTGGATATTGTTTCTCGCCCTCAGTATGGTTGTGACCAATGCAAAACTTATTCAGGTAGTTTCTGAAACCCTGTCTTTGCACCACTTACTTTGCAGGCAAAATAATCGCTCTATCCCTTTGGCCCATTATTAACATCAAAGTAAGTAGTTTTAGCAAACATTTTTTGTAAAAAGTGACAGTTTAAAATCATTAGACAATCTTTAACAACATTTGTTTATGCAAATTAAGATCAATGCAAATAATTCGAGAAAGATGTTGAATAATAATTTTTATAAGTATAAGTTATAAGAGTAGGGCATAACCAAAATAAAGCTGATTCATGGCTGGCAATGTTATATAAACAAGAAATCTACAACTTGGTATTTTTTATGTCAGACAAAGGCTAGTTTTTCTTTACACCCACTGACTGGTGGAATGATATGGGTATACAGGTTGAATTTTAAATGAATCCCCCCTACATTTTAAGTGGTGTGACTTTAGTGGATGAAAATATAAAAATCTGTTTTCAGTATTTAATTTTGGATACATTATAAAGTTTTATCCCTGATAGAGAACGGGCGATGAGAAGTCATAATTAAATGTTTTATGTAAGCGATAGAGTTGACTCTTAGAAACCAGGCTGGCATTGTATAATTTAAAATTTAAAATTGCTTTAAATTTGTGAATGATATGACATGGTCTAGTGAACCATGACCTCCGTGACACTCTCTAGGGATTGTCCCCAATGGAGGTCTTGAAGAAACTTCATTATATTACATCAAAAGACTTGAGAAGTAAACCTAAAAAAAGGATTTTAAGTACTTACTCTTCTATACTGGATACATTTGCTGTGGTGAATTCATTTGGCTCTTGCAGCTTTTTGCTTAGATCTCCGTTGAAAATTAAATTTGATTTTGCAAAGTCTACTAAAATAACTCTCACAATCTCGCCCATGTATTTGCCAGAAATATATTTTTCAAATCTGAAATCAAAGTGAAGACATGAGAAATTTAACAATGTATTACATACAAATAATTTCTTTGTAGGGTGCATTATTGTTGCTGTAACTTCACTTTCTCAAACGAACATGTGAGCAGGGTCGGCTTCCCTATGTATCTTCGCGGCTTTATATGTAGGACTGCCTAGGGCATCGAGGCGCAAGGGGTGTCATTGTGGTGGAGACAGGTACCTAAATTAGCAATGAAGAGCGGCTCTGATTAGTGGAGACAAGTGCCCCCAATTGGTGGTGAAAAGTGCCTCCAATCGGGTGTGGGAGAAGAGCGTCTGGAATCGCCAATGATGAGCGCTCCTGATCGACACAGGCAGAAGAGTGATAAAGAGAGGGATCTTTGGTGATAAGGAAATCCAACAAACGCTACTTGGCGGTCCAGTAAAGAGCACCTCTACAATGGTAGTAAAGAACGTCACCGATTGGCGGTGAAGAGCGTCCCAGTTGGCAATTATGAATCAGGTAGTTACCCTGTAAAAACTCTCTTACGGCAATATAGAGCGTATCCAATTAGTAAAGATTTTTTTTTTTTTTTAAATATGCTTAGGGTAAATATAATTTTTGATGTTGTGTGTGCAAATAAAAACAATCATAAATGGTAAATTAGTTTCAAGTGTTAACTACTATTAAATATTTAGGTTTTGAAAATCTTAAGACAACTAAATCTGAAGTTCTACTGGGCCAATTTCAATAACTTATGTGTCGTTGGAAAGCTTCAGTGTAGTATGGTCAAATAACTATAACAGTTCGATTTATTACAAGATTTATGGTGAAAAACTAAAATACCGCCATCACAGCAGACCTGCGTAATTAGCAAATTTCCAATGGTTATTGTTTATTCAACAAAATATTTGGTTTTATAAGTAAGTTAATGTATTAAAGTTATGTAAAAATTCTTTATATTAGCCTATTACTTAAATTGTTAATCCAAACAAGAAAAAATAGTGTTTCATTATATAATATTCATGCATTCTCATTAATTATACATAATCACATTTTTTACGGACATATTTAGTTTTAAGAACAGTAAAGAATATGCATAGTGAGCGGTGCAATGCACAAAGAATGATCTATAAATCTTAAATGTAAAAATTAATGCTATGACAATTTCAGAAAGTCACGTAATCAGCTAATTATGTTCAGACACCTCTTTCTATTCCTTCCCCATACATTTATTTTCCATTAAAATGCCATGGGATTTAGGTTTGTTGGCATCAAGGTTTTCGACCAAATATTAGTTACTCATCAACTAATGAACATATATACTAAATTTTATTCAAAAATGTAAAAAAATAAGTGATGTATAAGATTTTATCAATTTCCCATAAGAATAAAATGGAAAACCTTTTTGGTATTTTCTCCGTATCCAGTGAAGCTAAGTTAATCATTCAAAAAATAAAATTTTTTTAATTTTTAAAGCTCTTTCGAATGGTTTCTTTAAAAATTGTTAAATTTTAAAAATTAGTGGTAAAAAACGCCAAATTTTGAGCCTTTTGAAAACTCATAAAACTTGTACCCACAGTCTGATCATCCTGGTTTTCAAACTTAAATTAAAGAACGCTACCCTACACCTTCATACCAAATTTCATCGAAATCGAAGGTTTCTTTCAAAAGTTATCGTTTTAACGGACACACACACACACACATATATATATATACAGTGCTCGATTTCAGGAAGAACGCAACAGAACGGCGTTCCCGTACCTTTTTTAAAAAAAATAAAAAATAATTTTTTTTAATAAAAAACTAATAAAATAAAATAATTATTTTAGAAACTAAGGAAAAGCCTTAAAGTCAAGTATAGTTTGTTAAATTAACATTAATAATATTTTTAGTTTCATCCCAGTCCTTTAATTTAGTTTTCTTTCAAATAATATTGGATGTTCAATAAAAAGTTTTTAATACAATATGATGTTCTTCTTAACCCGGAAATTTTTAAATTTGCAGAAAAATTATTCCTTATCTAGATTTTACATTGTTAAGTTAGTTAGTATGAAACATGCCTGCTCCCGAAAGGCTTAATGATTTTTATTAAATCTTGAAAACTGTATTTTGATTGTCATAATAAAGCTGCAAAAATACCTTAAAAATGCTGCAACTTAGGAGTAATGTTAAAAAATCTTCCGGGAGAGGGCCCGTGGTGAGCCAGTTCCTTTACAGTTCCCTTACCTCTTTTTTTAAAAATCGAGCACTGTATATATATATATATATATATATATATATATATATATATATATGTTGTGTCTAATATTAAAATAAATTCAGTAAATAACTTACATTTCTAATATTAGTCAATTTAATGATAAACATAGTACAACTAACTGTAAACATTGTGAAAATAATAAATAAACAAACAATCAGCTGACTAAAAGACATAGCAATATATATGAACGAGGTGGCCCATGCGCAAATTGCGCATTTTATGATTCTGTATGAGTGAAACTCACCTACAGTACGTGAATGTGGAAGATGAAGTGACAGAGATCTATTTTTGTGTACTATCTGGCTTTCAAAATTCATCTGAAGATAATCAGCTGTTAAATTACAATTCACGTTAAAGAACTTACATTGAAAGTTGGTCAACATTTTAAAGCGCCCTCTAGAAATAAAGCAAAGGCGAGGGGGGCGAAGCCTGAAACGATATGACCTTTTTAATTATGATTCGTCACTGCGGAATATCCTAAGCTTTAAAATGACACCTCAATCTTAAAAATCGGTTCAGTAGATCAAGAGAAAAAGGGACGTAACAGACGAAACCCTTATAGAAATAAGAAGATAGATTTGAACAAACAGTATTTTTAACAACAAAAAAATAATATGGTCCCGGGCTTAGACTGTGAGTACCACAATAAGAGTATTACTGTGAGTAATAGCAAATTCTCTATAGGGATTCGCTAAAACACATAAGACACCCATTATAAATGGCTTTTTAAGAATTTTTTTTTTATTTTTTGGGAAGTTTTGGCTTCATTTTATCAGTATTTTATATAAAATGCATGATAGCAATTTGTGCAAAATGAATAGTTCTACTTGATGAAATAGCAATTAAAATTATTTCTAGCAATGATCATGGGGATATTATTAAAACAAAACTGAGATGAAGTATTTACAAAGAATGTTGTTTATAAAGAAATACACATAACATTTGATTTTTTTTATTATCTTGCTGTACAAGAAAATTAGTTTTTAAAACAATTTCTTCCTTGAAATAAATCAAATTATCTTATTTAGCATATATAGCATGTGTGTAATATTTTCTAGAGACCGTTTTATTTAACCACAATGGGCTCTATTGCTATACCAGGCCCCACGAAATTGCGAGCTTGGAAATTTAAACAGTTGGAAGCTGATTTACGTTAGTCTTACCTAACGATGCGTTGTCAATTTTGTTTTGTTTACATGTTTTCTTACTTTTTCAGTAATTAATAACATGTGCCCAAAGCTGGAATGGTTGGCACAAATCGGCAACACTGTTTTAAATTCAGGCTCGCATTTTCGTGTAGCCTACTATAGTAATAATTATATGTGATTTAATCTATTAAAATAATTTTTTTCTTAACGGCTGAACTAAATTGGGGATCTAACGCCACATTTGCCTATGGGGCCAGAAAACCTAGAGCCGTCCCTGGGTTGAAAATGCATGTGCGAGTTGAATTAAGCATTTGATGAAATTATGCTTTGAAAAGCTGTATTTTCCTGGTCACTCCTCGTAATATGAACTGCTGCAGTTCAAATGACCTTGTAAGATCATGATTGCTGTAATGTGTTCTGTCAACGGACGCTTTTTAGACTACCTCAAACATGTCCATTATTTGATAATTTCCACTACACTGTCTATAATGACTTGTGTCCACTCATTTTATTAAATTATAATTTAAGAAGTACTTTTTCAGTAATGAACTGATTGTAAAAATAAATGGTGTAGTTTTGATTGTATAAAAGCAAGTACCAGAGGCTAACGGTGCATTGCTCATTGATTTTAATTTACTTTTGTTATAGTATCATAGTAATCAGGCTTGAAGTTTACGCCAACTATACCTTTCCACACAGATAACGATGACATCTGTTTCAAAACCAATGCTTAAAAGTATAACCCCCGCCACGTAACTTGACGAATGAATTTTCACTACTATTCAGTTAAAATGATTGGATAATCAGCTGTTCTATAAAAAATTGCATGTAACATAAGCTCAATGTTTTTGGAAAAGTACCCCCTCTCCTCCCCTCGCCCTACCCAGCTGTTTTTTTGCCATTCGTCAACTTATGTGGCGTGACTTATAGCATTATTTTATTTTTGTTTACCTTTTGGTGTTATTCTATTGCCTTTATGGCAACCCATTAGACCAATGTTGAAAACTAAAATTTTTAAAGTTAGTTTTATAAAAAAAATTTTCTGGGGTTGAAGCTGTTTCTAAATTTATTTTTGGGCCAAAACACTCTCAAATGCAAAGTTTAAGCAAAATCTACCTGCTAAATTTCGAGATCTACGCCTCAGACACTGCTCTTATTATATATCGTATTTGTGTCTGGGACTTTTGCAAAATTGTGTAAAAATGTTTCAAATTATACGATTTACACTCAAAACTTATAGAAAAAAGAGAGCTTCTGGCTTATAGCTTCTGGAGATTTAAACCAATTTTATATCAATAATTTCAAATATATTCTAGATGTTTATCTAAAGCACTAGCAAGTAACAAATTTATTACACAGTTTACTTACGTGAAGGAATTCTTAATTAATGAGTTGTTATCAACTTGTCGGTCGTAGTCAGTCTTGATGAAGTCTATGGCTCCGTTGTCCCCGAACGCTCCCCATTCTGTATCAATTATAATCTGCAAAAAATATATTTAATATTTGATAAAAATTGTCTGCATTGTTATGGGTTTTGACAAATAAGACATTGTAAATACTTTCAAGGGAAGGTGGTCCAAATCCCTAAAACTTTAGACATTTTGGAAATTAAACCTTATTAAACTCAAACTGAAATCCCAAACTCTAAACATTACAGAGTATTAAGATACACGAGGTGGCCCGTGCGTAAATTGCGCATTTTATGATTCTGTATGAGAGAAACTAACCTAAAGTACATGTATGTTGGTTATGAATGACAGAGTTCTATTTTTTGTTTACTATCTGGCTTTAAAATTCGTCTGAAGGTAAGTTTAATCATCTGTTAAATTACAATTCACATTAAAGGATCTTGTAATAAAAGTTGGTCAACATTTTAAAGCGCCGTCTAGAAATAAATCAATGGACAGGGGGCGAAACGCGAAATGATGTGACCTTTTTAATTACGATTTGCCCACACGCTATATCCTAAGCTTTAAAATGACACCTCAATCTTAAAAATCAGTTCAGTAGGTCGAGAGAAAAAAGGGACGTAACAGACGAAACCCTTATAGAAATAAGAAGATATGCATTTTTGGGGACATATTGAGGGTTTAAGATTGATGGAAAGAGAGAGATCAATCTGCCATTAAATTTAAATTAGAATTTAATTTTTTGGAGCTTACTTCCAACAAAGAAGTATCAAAGGCCTGATGTCTTTCCTTAATTTCTCAAACAAAATTTCATATCAGAAACTCTTTATTGTAAATGCTAATTGTTAACCGTCTAGATGCATGTGAAAAATTGTCATACCCCATTTTATTTGCTTGAGAGTACTTAAAGTTTGAGCTCCCTTCAAAGGGGTGACCTTTAAAATATAATTGTAAAAAATAAATTTCCAAAAATTAAGTTTTATCAAACTAAAATGTCTCTACAAATAAATAATAAATACATAACAAAGTGATGGAGGGCCGTAAATTAAGAAAGATTCTCCTCAGATTGAACCTGCCACTGATTATTGTTATGCAGAATGGAAATTGACCCTGAACTCAATAATAGCCTTAACCTATAAAACACTGAGCTAAAGCTATTTTCATCCTCGTCGCTTATCATAATTCATTCAAGGTGTTAAGCAAGATAATATCAGTATGCTGTCCTCACATTTCTCCACAAATTAATGGTATTTGATGATCTACATCTTCAACATTCCTAGGTTAAAGTCTTTTGTCCAGATGGTTGACCTGAATTTCCTATTAAATACTTAATTTTCTGTTTTTCTCAAATGTTGCTAGACAAACAAAACTGCCCCATCTGACTGTACAGATCTCTCTCTCATACAACACTGTCTCAATTGACTGTACAGACCCTCTTGCTCACACAACTCTGTCCCAATTGACTGTACAGTCCTCTCTCACACACAACACACTGTTCTATCTGACTGTACAGACCTCTCTCTCACACAACACTGTCCCAATTGACTGTACAGTCCTCTCTCACACACAACACACTGTTCTATCTGACTGTACAGACCTCTCTCTCACACAACACTGTCCCAATTGACTGTACAGCCCTCTCTCACACACAACACACTGTTCTATCTGACTGTACAGACCTCTCTCTCACACAACACTGTCCCAATTGACTGTACAGTCCTCTCTCACACACAACACACTGTTCTATCTGACTGTACAGACCTCTCTCTCACACAACACTGTCCCAATTGACTGTACAGTCCTCTCTCACCCACAACACACTGTTCTAGCTGACTACAGATATCTCTCTTGCACACACCATCCTGGCAATGATTGTAAAAACTTCTCTCTCACAAACACTAAGTGAGTACTTTACAGCTGGTCAACTTCCCCGGCTGTCTGTACAGATCTCTCTCTCTCTCTCTCTCACACACAACACTGTCCCAGCTGACTGTACAGATCTCTCTCCCTCACACAACACTGTCCCGGCTGACTGTATAGATCTCTCTCCCTCACACAACACTGTCCCGGCTGACTGTACAGATCTCTCTCCCTCACACAACACTGTCCCGGCTGACTTTACAGACCTCTCTCTCTCTAATCACACAACACTGTCGCGGCTGACTCTACAGACCGCTATCTCACACAACACTGTCCCGGCTGACTTTACAGACATCTCTCTCTCTCACACACAACACTGTCCCCGCTGACTTTACAGACCTCTCTCTCTCTCTCTCTCCCACACAACACTGTCCCCGCTTACTTTACAGACATCTCTCTCTCTCTCACACAACACTGTCCCCGCTAACTGTACAGACCTCTCTCTCACCGTGCCGCTCCGTCTCCCAATGCTGCACTCTGTCGGCTCGCTCCAGGTAACATGCATTGCTGCCGGTGCCAATGATGAGACCAATGGTGGTTCGATGGTCAAGTAGCGCTCCTTGTAATAATGTTCCTTGAGAGAGGAAAAAAATCATATAGAATTCCAAATAGACTAATGGGTTTTTTTCCAAATAGACTAATGGGTTTTAGGATTACCTCTCACTTAATTGGTATTAAAAATTAGTTTGTACAATACGTAAGAAAAAAAAGGCCAATAGTCCGACATTATTTAGTCCCACACATTCTTTAATCCAGTGCCTAGTTGGCAACATCTCAGTGTGATTTTTTCTATCCGTGTGCAATGTTATTGTAGACCTAATACATTTTCATGAGCTAAATTGTATTTCCATGTTAAATAAATAAGTAAAAATTCGTATTTAAATTAATTAGTTTGTTATGAGTAAGAAATTTAAACCGATTATACCACACAAGCTAAGGCTATTTAGCATTTTTATAATGTTACATGCAGTCATCATCTTCAATAATCCAACAGGGTCCTGGTCCTATTTGTGTCAGAGTTTGTTGTATCTAACTGTCTCGTGTGCCCAAGTATAGATATGGTCTTATGTTACAGTACGGTCTCTCATTTGTCGTGACGAATAATAATTATAACTTAGAAATTTTTTTTTCTATATTTATTAAATAGTAGTTTTTGTTTTTAAAGTTTACCCGCGGAGCTCGGCTCTGTTCGGCATACATCGTTTAGCACAGTCAGCTATCACGTCGCTTCGGCCGAGCGGCCAATCGGAAGCGACCTGATCGCAAGACAAGTGGGGGACTGGGAACAATAGAAGGTGTAGCGGCAGTCAATCATAGGACCTCATGTAAATAACTTGTTCAAAACTATCATCTCTTGATGATAGTTTATTATTATTATTATTATTATTATGTTTATATCATTGTTTATTATTATTATTATTATGTTCATGTAAATTCATCAATTCAATAATTACAAATCTTTTAAAGTCTATTCAGCGTTATGTAATTTCCGATCCCTTTATGAATATTCGGGTCTGCTCCCCGATCAAGAGAGCAGTGGTGGCAGCGACTTACATCCAAGATGAGCGGGTGGTAACACTTAGATATCATAATTTAATTTTACAAAAAGTAATAATTTGTATGGTTATTAGTGACGCTCATGGAATATTTTCTAGTCATTTAGTCACAACATTTAATTATAGCACTGACACTTTATAATGGTTGTTTTTAAACATCATAATCTAGCTTGTGTTTTCAGATCATTAACATTGTTTTAATAGGAAAAAAGACTATTTTAATTCCCATACTTAATGGAGGATATTTTAGGTTATTTCTCATTTACTGGGTAATTTTTACCCAATAGACGAAAACTGTAGGTAAAATCTAAATTATTAAATCACAATTAGAAAATATCTTAGTGACTGGGACGGTGGTGTCGTCCTGTAATCCAGCTACTTGGAGGTTACGAAATTTGGGATAGTTATAAGCGACGGCTTGTGGATGCGTTATTCCCTGGTGGGGATTAACGCCCACACTAGTGAATACTAGTTAATCCATAAAGACCATCCTCATAATTAGACCAATAATTAGTATATATGAGGTCAAAATTGTGGTTCGGATTCCACGTTGGAATGTATGTCCCTAGATACCATTGGAATTAACAGTCCTGTCTAAGGAGGATGTTGGCCTTAGTCAGTAACAAGACTACAAGATCGCGCCACAATCATCCTACACTCATCTCCCATTCATACTTGGCTTAAACTACCTACTTAGTTTGGTCGCCATTTCAATAAAAGGTATTAAAATGTAAAAAGGTATTCAAATTCGCTTTCTTTCTACGTTTGCCATTCATAAAGAAGGAGTACCAGTTCCATTACCTAAGTATATGTCCTGAATCTTTGGGAGAAAATATTCTTTAAATATTATAAAGAATGAAAAAAACCATGCTATCTGAACCTTTGACCAGTTATCTAAAAGCTAAGTCTACGCCAGCCAAACATTTTAGGTTGATCATTGTTCCACCAAAATTTTGTTTGTTTGTTAATGTTTAAGTCAATAAAAAAATCGTATGGTAAACATCTCAACATTTGAAAAGTGATCTGCGTTTGTATCTGGTGAAAGAAAGGGTTTATATCTGGTGATAGAGGCGTGCAAGCATCAGCGTTAATTGGATAGACTCTTTGGGTACTTATCTGTGAGTAGGAAGGCCAGTAGAGCTAAGCTGTGGGCTATAACAACTGTGATTGAATGTACAGTAGAACGTTGATGATCCGGATTATTTGGGACCAGACCCATTCGGATTTTCAAATTATCCGGATCATTGAAATTATCTTAAAAGTGGACAATATGCACAATTTAACCGGTTGATGCGCGCATCCGTCTTTCGGCCACCCATTAGTGCAAAAAAGTTTCTTTGTAGTGTTCGTAAAATGTTCGTGTGTTTGTGTTGTTTTTTAAATGTACTTTTAACCATCGACAACGTCAACCTTGACGGCTTAGCGCAAGGACCAGCATGATATCCCCTCTGACGTCTACGTTTGAACATGACACAATACTTGGTGTCGATACCTAGGTCGTAGGTTAAAAGTGAACGACTTCAATTGAACTGGAGACGAAGGTAATCTAAACCAAATTTAAGTTTTACCAGTTCAGGGGCAAATTCTCCAATATGAATAACATAATCTACTGCCACAACTCTGAGCATTATAGTCCACTCACAAAGTACCACTCAGGCTCAGTAGACTGACACGACTGGCTTGTGGTGGAACAGTTGTCATATATCAGGGTGTAGAATTGGCTGTGTAACCTTGAACATGGATCCTCCCCCTTCCACGACCACTACCCTACTCCTCCATAGCTCACCCTCAAGTAAAGATCATATCATTTTGGCAGACGATGTTTCATTTCTTGTTAGAAACCAATCCGGATTATTGACGGTTCAGATTTTTGACGTCCGAATTATTGACGTTCTACGTACTTGGATGAAAAACGAAACCAGTGAATATCTAGTTCTGAGTTATTCAGTTAATGGAGAATAGAAAATTAACGTTATTGCAGTTGGTGGACCTCATGTGGGACCTAGGTGACTGCGCAGGTGCGTAGTTTTTAAGAAAGGGTGCACTAATGTCTTCAGTCTAGAGGAGGAGTATTGACAGCACCGCGCCACAACGGCTGTCTGTGGTAACCATCGATTTTGAGTTGCCAAAATTAACGATTAAGTTTCATGATACAGGAATATGAATATCCCTATTGAATATTTTTCTCAAAATATAAGAGTAGCGTTAAAATCCACTTTTTCAATTTTGTTAGATTTCAAAACTGTATAGTATTTGTCAATAGCGGTAGAATTTTGGAGGCACTTTAGCCTGTGGCAGGCATTTTGATTTTGAGTAACAGCACACAGCAGTACTAGCCTCTGAGACTTACAGTTAGGTCCCACATGAGAATATGCAGCACTGACAAATGGCTGAATAATCCTAGTATTTTGTTCATTAGAAATGTTTGTTAGATATTTTTTGTTTGTTGAACAATAGTACACTGTGAATATTCGGCCAGCCACACTTACCGGTGGTGTCATTGAGGATGGCCACCACCTCGACGTGGTTGTCCCCCCTCCTTTCGATGGCCTCGCGGAGCAGCTTCACTGTGTCCTCACCCTCCACTCCGGATGTGGTGAAGCTCTTGGTCCACGTCACCAGGATGCCCGACGACAGACTCCGCTGGTGCATTGGAAACGAGAATGTGAAACCTGCACAGCAAGGTTAAATTCAGAGGCAAGTTTCGGGTGCCTCAATCTTGCGTTTATTAAGACCATTACTTCAAATCTCAAATGTTTTGTGAATATAGCAATTTTTATTTGTTGATTGATTGATAGGATTGTCCATAAAGCGGTGTAGCTACAGAACAGAATAAATTAGAATAAAATTGTCTTTTTGTAATGAATATAATTCACATTTCACAAAGCACTTGACAAGTGGTGGGAAGGAGCTATACAAAACCAAAATCAGTTGGACTGGGTCAACCAAGCTATACGTGTTTGATGCTTGTTTTTATACTTTGGTACCGTTTCAGTGCTATTGAATGATAAAGAAACATGTATTGGCTTGCCACTGTAAATACCAACTTAGGGTCGTGCATCCAATTTTTTTATTTTTTTATTTATTACCATACTGTTTACATTATAACCAATTTGGACGACTACTTTAAGGGCTGTTAAAGTCAGGAGAATTTAAATCTCCGTATTTTGGTACAATTCTCACAAGAAACCTTTTTTGTCCACAGAGCTGAAATTGTGGCAGTGTACGGTATGGGATTAATTCAAATTCAAAACCTAACACAAATTTAATTACAAACATAATTAAAATCAAATTAATTTACCAAATATAATTTTTTATCTTCTTGGATTTAAATGGATTTGATTAAAAAATCATGTTATTTTGAAGACCAACAGACGGCAAATAAAATACCCAAAAATAACAGATTTATTTAATATGCTTATTCTGGAGAATTGTACCACGGAAAATTGTAAAAGGCCTGCCCAACAAGGCTAGGTCACCTGCGCTTCAACCAATATAGAATACATGAGAAATGTGACACCAGCGGCGGGTAGCGGCGTCCGAGAACTACTGCCCCCGTCGCCAGGGTAAGCTCACGGTTGCACACCCTTAAATGGGAACATCGGTTGGTCAATAATTATTTTGAAACACTGATAATGCAATTCAATAATTGAATAGGGTTATGAAATATACGATCGAGAAAATATTGCTCTCTAGCACCTTCAGGATGAAAATAAAATATTTGCAGAATGTCATACTTATACTCTCGCCTAACTGATGGCTAACCTTAAATGTTTTGGCGGTGTAACTTAGGAAAACTAAGTATGATATTGAGCACAATACAGATATACAACCCTTTGTGAAACTCTATTGTAAGACTATTCAAGGTTAGATGGATTTATACATATCTACAATGCCTCATTTCAATCTCGACAGGTTTTCTTCTCTCTTTGAGAAAATCCTTCTGTAAGAAAACAAATTAATCAACTCTCATAACACTCCAAAACTGCTTACCTAATGGCAGTGTTTGGTCGGCGAGGTTATGTTCGTGCACGAACGAGGAGATGCACTCGGCAATGAAGTCGAACAGCTTGAGTCCGCAGCCGAGCCGGAGGTCGTCTCCGATGTGGTAGTTCTTGGACTGCTCCTTGACGATGCGGCCCTTGTGTAGCACCAAGTGGAGCACGCGGAAGTTTGTGCCCCCGAGGTCCAGCGCCAGGAACTGACCCTCCTCTGGAAAACATGCTCTGTCATTTCATATGACGACGGGTACACTCGAGGATTGAGGTTAATATAAGATTCTGTTTGCATGAATGACAAAGAACATTTCTCAATCTTGTATGTATATCTAAAGCACAGATCCTGTTATATTTAATAGGCCTTTTTTGATCAAAACAGTGTCTTTTATCTTAACTTCTTACTTTTTTAAATAAAGATTAATTTTAAACACAATACTCTAATTTAACTCCTCAATTTTAAATAAACAGGATAATTTGCTAATGATGCAAATAAAAATACTAGCTTTACAGTAGTTGTTCTCAGGAGGTGAGTTAATTGTTGGCCATAAAAGGAATTGCACACAGTCAAAGGAAGCTGACATTCTGACATACATTTTTTTTGTATGATTACAATAGACACCCTCTTAACCATACCATGACATTTAACTGGTTGTTGCTTCACCTAGGCGTCCCTCCCATTGAAGCTACTTTCATTTAACTGATTATTTTATAACGAAGAACCTCTTTACCTTGGTTGGGTTGCACTATAAATGTGTTATGGCAATACACTGTTTGTCTGTGCTTCAAGATCAAGACAATGCCCCAACCAGAGATCCATCACTCAACAAGTCATCTTCATTCAACAAGCAGTAAATTGCAAGTTTTTAGAATAATTATAAGTTTTCCAGGAGTATGGCCATAAATTGTCCATATGTTGATGTTTTTTTTTTTTTTTTTTTTTTTTTTTTTTTTACCACAATGTATTCAAATTAATAAAGGGGAAATTGAACTATCATACTAAAAGATTTGTCTAAGTCTGTATTTTTTTCATGCAAGGGATTTCACTGAGCTATAGGAAAAAATGAAACATTCTCTTGATAGAGATAAAAATATATATATATATATATATATCAAATGAAACATAAGGGTTTGGTGAATCCATATGAAAAAAGCAAGTTAGATTTGAAATAAACCTTTTTTGGTGGTCAATGAAATCAGTAATTCTAAAAAAAAATTGTCCAGTTAACTGTGACAGAAGGTTATGGCCTGGTTCTAGTACAGGCTATGGCCACAAACATAAAAGTTGATTTACGAGCACATACCAAGCCACTTACCATCGGACAAGAATCCTTAAGAAAGCAAAAAGAATATAATATGAAATTACAAGACATTTAATAAACAGTCGTGAATTAAAAAATAAAATAAAATTGATGACTATACAGTACAAAATTAAACTATTACGGTACACTTGAATATTATTTTAAAGAAAATAATAAAAATTAGTAAAAATTCTAACAAGTTTTTGTTACACAATTACACAATAAATCCAAGTTTTTAATATTGTTATTGTTAGTACTAGTCTGGAACAATTTTTGGATAGTCTTGCACTTGTCTTTGGAAAACAATAATCAAGTCAAAATTAAAAACAACACACAAATCGAAATTATAAAACCAGATCTCTGTTAACTTAAAACTTTCCGACTTTTCCAATTATTGGTTTGTTCTTTAATAGTAGACCATCCCATTGGTTTGTTATAACCGTCCCTCCGGTTGGTATCATCAGTTGAGATTCAGTGCGAGATGCCTCACCCGTGCCGTCGGGTAGCTCCGGGATGTATGTATTTTCCATTAGCAGGGAAGAAGGCTTATCCCGGATGCCCAACTCAAGCTCCTTCAGGAATACTTCTCCGATCCGTAGAACTGTCGGCCCATCTATGTGGATTCCTTTTAGTTTTTCTTCAATCTGAAATGAACAAATAGTTTAATTTATGTGCAAAATACTTTTCAATCATTATTTTTTTCTTTGATACTTCAAATTTTTTTATTTATGCTTCAAAGAATTGTTTACTCGAGTAATAACTAAACTGTTTGCAGGTCTGGACGAGCCGAGTCGTTCATATAATTTTGTTTCATATTAATATCTGAAAAACCCCTGTTGCAGCAGACCTGCACACTCAGCAAATTTCCAATAGATTTTTTTTTCATTTTGTTCAATCAACAGATGAATTTGTCATAATCTTAAAAATTATCCTCTCAAGAAAGTATTAAAAACTACAGAAATTTGTTATATTTTTACATGTACTGTATTATATTATTTTAATGGAAATAGCGGGTGTCCCAGACCACCCACCCATACACCCCTTTTAAAATTTAAAGAATCGATTTTTAACAAAAACCAACTGTACCATTTATCTAGTGCCAGTAATTAAAATATAGAGGGTGTACCAGAAATCGCCTTTCCAGACCAGAGGTCACTAATTAATTTTAAATACAAACCCCCACTTTTATTACATTTTTGAATTCTACAAGTAATATTAATGCAACTTTACAATTTAATTGGTATCCATAATCCTAATGGCTTAGGAGATAATGGCTGTTGAAATTTAGATTTTCCCCATAAGAATAACATGGAACAAGTATTAAATTCAATCATGTCTGAACATTTTCGGTTAAACAGACATGTCTGAGCACAAAAATGTCTTAGACTCTCCTTTTGAACATTTTTCCATCATAAATTATTAGTTTTGTCTAAAATTATTTCATTTTTCCATAAAATTTAATAGGGCTTAAGGGGGGCCACCATTTGACCGACATGATGTTTGGTCGTTTGACGAATTGGTCGACTTTTTAAAAATTAAATAATATATCTAAATAAAACCGGGAAACCAACTGATTGATATGTCACTTGGTAGTATGGCCATTTGCACGACTTTCAGTAATTAATTAATAATAATAAAATAAACCACTGGAACCAACTGACAGTTTATTTAACATCATGTCGACCAGTTGGTTCCAGTGGTTTATTTTATTATTATTAATTAATTACTGAAAGTCAAATGGTAATGCTACCAAGTCACATATCGATCAATTGGTTTCCTGGTTTTATATATATATATTATTTAATTTTTAAAAAGTCGACCAATTCGTCAAACGACCAAACATCATGTCGGTCAAATGGTAGCCCACCAGGGCTTAAAACTGTCCATTCTTAAAACTGTATGGAAAAGTAAAACTAATTATATGATCTTCAATAATTTACGATACAATCTATATATATAATACCGTAAGCGAATCGGTCCCCACGAAATATCTCGAGTTAGAATAAAGGTAGGGTAACATATGATGGCTCATTTTAAAGCTTGAGGGCCAAGGACGCAAGGAAAAATACCAGAATCATCGAAAGTTACCTGGGCTTAGCCCCATTGGATCTTGAAGTTCCAATGTTAATCTAATGGGAAGAAGATTTTTAGATCTACACGTGTGATTAAGCAGATGTTCCAGTGTATATTTTTATCATAAACTCAGCTGTTTATGGAGCAGCTATTTTGAGTTAAGATAACCATGAAATCATAACTTTTTGAAAGTGGCAATACACTATAAAAAGGAGAACACTAATAGTCATGGACAATTGACGGATACACAGGAGATTTCATCTTCCTGACCCCATCTATGTCATTAAGTAAACAGGAGTAGAATGATTTTGTATATGCTAATATACCACAATTAAAAGTGGCTTAAACGTGGCATGGTTGATGTAATGGCTAAAAATATATATCGTCTTTAATCAGTGAATTTCGTTTGGTTATAACATTAATGCTTAATATATTGGCTATTTAGTAGCTAGAGTTATTAGCAGTTGCGTTTTATTGAGTGTTTGTTTATTTTCGATTGAATCATATTATGTAAACCACAGTACTAACATTGGATAACCTCCGAATGAGGAATATTTTGTTTTGGTTTTATCCATTCTCTGCTTTTTTTTCTTTACGTAGGTCGTAGGGAAATAATTAACGCCCGTTAATCCATAAAGACGAGGAGCTATTCATGTAAATAGTGTGCGAAAACGGACAACACAGTATATCAATCAATGTTCTACTTCATAGACCGAACACAACAAAATAGACTACAATAGCATGAGAACGTCGGTGAAACGGAGGGTAAGGAGTAGAGGGCACAGGGGAAATAGGGGGCACTGTGGGGGCACAGGAGGGTAGAAGAAGGACGGTGGGGATAGCTTTACGGGAGCATGGAGAGCACAGGGGGTTCGGGATATGGGAGCATGGAGGGTACGAGAGGGGCATGGGGGACATAGAGGGCATGGGGACCACGGGGAAGAAGGGTGGGCATGTGGGCACGAGAGCACCGTGGGTGCAGGGGTATGGGGGGCACGAGGGGTGTCGGTGGCATTGGGGGTTAGGGGGCATTCGGGCCAAGGTGGAGGCATGGGTGACATAGCGGGCACGGGGAGAAACGGTGAGCATAAGGGGAACGGGGGTATGGGGCATGGGGCACAAGGGGCGAGATGTCGGTGACACGAAAGGTGGTTGGGCATGGGGGGGGGGGGAGAAAGGAAGAGGAATGAGTAATATAGAGGGCATGGGGGCCACGTTGAAGAAATGCGGGCATCATGGGAGAAGGGGGGGCACAGGGGCATGGGGGCACGAGGTCCGGGAGCATGGGGGTTATTTGGGCCCTATAGGGGCATGGGAGGTACAGAAAACACTGGACACGAGAGTTGAACTGGGTCATGGGGAGGCATGGGGGACACAGGGAGGCATGGGGGACACGGGGAGGCATGGGGGACACGGCGTGGAGTGTGGGGGAATGGGGGGACAGGGGGTCCAGGGTGAAGGAGTATACAGTATCAAAGGGCTAATCTTGGATTGAACTATTTTATTTACATGAGTATTCAAACTCATTATGAACATGTTTAAGGTTAAACTATTTTTACCAAGGCCAATAGTGCAATAGCTGTTCTTTTTTTCCATAAAATAGACTACTGTATTTTAATAAAGGGGAGATTATTGGTAAATTACTGATTTGTTAACTCCAAAATGTTTCGTCAAGATTAGGTACGGTAGTATTTTATTAGAAAATCCAAACGTGTAATCACACTTCAACTTGAGAAGAAATAGAGTAATTGTGCCAAAAGTGATGAATTGAAACTTATTTTTTGGAGACAACATCACCATTTTGGTTTTTAGGGGCCTTTGCCCCTACAATCCCCTAGTATTATTTAAAATGAGTTTCTAAGACATTTCCATGCTTGGAAGGTTTTTTTTTAATGTAAAATTTTCAGATATAATAGATGTGAAAATTTTCAAATGTTATTTTACGGGAAAATGACTAAATTTTAACCGTCATTATAACATAAACTGTTGGGATTAGGAGTAGATACAAATTAAGTGTAAATTTTGTTAAAATTACGGATAGAGCCAAAAAATGAGATAAAAAGTAGGGGTTCGTATTTTAAATTAGCCACTTCCGGAAAGGAAAGGTTACTTCTGGTACAACCCTGTACATTTATATTAGTGTTGATCGATAGAGCATAACCCCTTTATCTAAAATGGCAATATTTGTTTCTGTGAACAATTATTTTAATTTAAAAAGGGGTGAAACTGTGGTCTGGGACATTCGGTATATGTAAATTAGTTTGAATTAATAGTAAAATAAAATTCATAAACAAAAATATGATGCATTTAACATGAATATGACAAATGTTGAAAGTCAGCTGATCAACTGATTATGTTCAGACACCTCCCTCTAACTCTCTCCCTCCCATTATAAATTTATTTTCTATAAAATCACCGTAGCATTTAGTTTATAGGTTTGCTACCATTAGGGTTTTTGACCATTAGTTACATTTAATGACTTATCACGGCTTTTGACTTATCACGTATTGAAGGTACAGTTGAATTTTTTCAATTAAAAGTAGTCAAGATTAGGTAAACTATCTTTGACGCTGAACTTCTTTTATCTGTAGCATAGTCATGTGTGTCCTGTTAACAAGGTTAAACTATACATATCGAGTGCTAGAGTGCTTCAAAGATAGCGAAATTTGTCTTCTATTGATTGGCACCATTTTACCCACCGACATTTCTATAGTAACCAATCCCAATGGTCTGTTTACAGACCATCAAATAAAAGTGGCTTTAAAAAAAAACACAAATAATCAGATGTTTAAAAAGTCTAATCTGTGATTTTAAGCTTGTTGCGAACCAATCAGAAAGGGTAAAACTGGTAATCAAGAAAACGAGGGTAAAGTGTGGGATGGATGCCAAGGAAACAGCGGGAATTGTGGGTAAAATGACGCAAATCAACAGGGGACAAAAAATTAACATGCGTCTCTCACTCTACCTTGTTGACAATAACAGTGTTATATTTGTTTTGATTGAACCTCAACATTTATAGTTGACCAGTAGAAACACATGATTATACTTCGAATTATAGATTTTGATTTAGCTTTGTTGAATTTCTCAAAAGGGGTTTCCTTGTAATTATTGCCTAATTAGGCGTGTTAGAAGCATTGATGTGTCATGGAATCAGTTATATGTGATGTAAGTGGCTGAAATATTTGCACCTAATGTGGAATCTTCATAATCTTAATTGGCTCTCAATATGTCAATGATCTAGTAGTCAGCTGTTATGTTTATACAATTCCATGTGTGGCTCACAATAACAATAACAGGCTCTTCGATCCTATCCCGGCTAAAATTTACACTTACCCAAAAAAGAGGAATGCAATTTATTCCAATAAATAAATTGCACATATTTCAATTCCATTCAAAAACTTTATTTTATTTTACCGATCTGATCTTTATTTTGTAATGTTTATCACTTTTTAGGTTGAAAAGATGACTTTTATCTTTCTATTTAGTTTCAGATTGGAAGAACTTCTCCAAAAAACAAATGCTGACTATACTTAGGCTACGGGAGAAAAAGCAGGTATAAGGTATTTTTGCTTTGATTGATTTTATTTTTAACAAATAACTGGTGTTTTATCAACTAGGCTTAATCTTATCGCTTGTTTTCTTTGAATTAAGTTGTACCTTTCAGAAAATAAGTGCTAAACTTAGTACCTATTGTTTTAGATTAGATAGTGTTTTTTGTTAAAGATTTAAAGGTAAAGATGATATTTTGCCAGTAAAAAAGTCTACTTATTGAAATAAATATTATTCATGGAGTATTGAAACTCTTTCTTAAAATTTTAATTTGTACATGTAAACCTTCTTCTTTTTAATGAAACTAGCTTACCCGCATGCTCTGCAATGACAACCTGCAACCTGAGGAATTTTTTGCCCTTCAGGTGAGCTCATTCTAAACTCACTCGCCATCAGTATTAGCTCGGTCGCTACGCTCACTCGCAGTCAGGTTTTAGCTTGTTCGCTGAGACTATAATATTTTGTAGTATTTTAATACCAATTTTCCCTCAACACTTTAAATGTAAACATTTGTTTATAGAATTCAAATTCCTGAATGTAATTATATGTTCCAATACAAAAATGTTGCTTACATAAGAATACCATGGTAACTTTGAAGTAGTGTTTACGGGCAGAGTCCTATTGGAGGAATATTGATAAATGTATCCTATATTTTCTTCCTGGTTCTAAGCTACCTCCCCACCAGTTTTCAGCCAACTCGGTTTAGCTGTTCTTGAGTAATAAATAGGGTAACTAACACAACTTTCTTTTATATATATCAAAAATAAGTGTTTTTATTGTCCAAGCCAGTTTATTATACAGATATAAAGTGTGTTTTTGTTTATAATAAAAGGTAAACGGACTACTATAACAGATAGATGAAATGGTAAGTGTACCAAACAATCTTAGAGATATTTCACACAGTACTCCTGTCAATCTGTCATTAAAAAAAAGACCAAAAATAACCATCAGCCTTTGATTCCTTTTTTATCCTCTAGGCAATATTAAATTGATATTTTATGTTTTTGTGGACTCAACTACAAAGAAAACATTATTATTATTTAAGAGTCGAGTCAACAGACCTCTCTTAATACCCTATTTTACAAATTTCCAATAATCCTTTATAACTTTCGCAATATCCCAACCAATCTCGTCATATTTTTACTGAAGTTCAAGAATCTTTAAATTGCATTTCACACCAATTTTAAAACTTTCAATGTAAAAGTAAATTTTAGAAATTATCTTAGACTTTAAATAAAAATTAATTGATTTCTTAAATTTCAGTAATTGCCTATTAGTGTTCTTTTTTTCCGTCTGACATCCACATGTTTGCCACAGCTAGTACATGAAGGGCCAAGTGAATTCCCAGATAAGATACAGAATCTTGTGGCTATAATGGATTGTTTGTATCCGTGACCTTCACTTGACTGAGTCAATTTGTCCACTAGAGGCTTACTTTGCGGTGTTGCGGCCAATAATCACGATGTGTACTTGTTGTTGATCTTCACTCACACATCCACAATTAATAAGAATCCACACTAAGAATTCTTTACACTCTTCTTCTCGCTACCCACTGACTGGTTTATTATGACTATGTTGTAGTGACTTGTAACCATTAAATATAATTCAATTAATCATACAAGATGGTTGAAAAGTAATTTGCACCCCCCTTTTTAACTATTTGAGATATTTGAAATCTTTTTGCGGCAACCTTCTTTGATATGAGGGGCTACAATAATGATGGTTAGTTTTCCAATTTTTACCCTTAGGGGTAGTGGGGGTAGGGGGTAGCTCAAAATTTTCAAACGGAAAAGTATGGTTTGACTTTGATATCATTTTATAGGTCTTGATAAAACAAAACAGTTGACACAAAGAAAATAAAAATCGGACAACTACAGACCAAGCCCTATCCATCGACACCAAAAACTTGAAAATTGGTTGAGAACTGTAGGAGGAGTTCTCAAGACAAAAAAAACCCTTAACATATATAAAAACACAAAAAGAGCCTTATCATATTCAATAAGTGATAGATGTACAGGGTGGTTGAAAAGTAACTTGCACCCCCCCCCCCCCCCCTTAACTTTTTAACTATTTGAAATATTTGAAATCGGTTTGCGGATGATACTCGGACTTAAAATAAGGGTGCTATCCACAAATTAAATTTTTTATTTTCCCATTAGAATAACATTGGGATTGGGTTAAGCATTTTAAACATCTGTTAATGTACAGTGGTAAATAGTTTTTTTGTGATTGATAACATTAATAATATTGGATCGGTCGGATGTCAATGATTTAGAACTAAATATAATTGAATTTTTTACTATATGGAACATAGAGTATAAAAATTCTTTTAGATCGACTTTAAATTTCTCTTAGGCGAATTTTTGACCCCCAAAAGGCTTTTTTATTACTAATTTGATTTCAATGAAATTCTCAGGTTAGATTTTAAGTATTTTAAACTAGGTAATAAACTATAATCGAGCAATTATTTTCAAGTATTAAAAAAGCTTATTTTCCGGAACTTTAGTTGTTTAGGCTACATGGTTTGACTAATGTAGTTGCTATGATCAGTTTATTTTCCCCCATCGCAGCTGAGTTGTCGCTGTATGCTGAAAACAACATAACATAACCTTTTCTTGTTTATATTTGCTCGCTGTTATGTTACGTTTTTAAATAAAATTTAATTGATATTTTGACAGACCTGTTTGTTAAATTAAATAGATCAACATGTTTACTTGTTGAAGTTATAAATTATACCAAAAGATAGGCATGTTGATGTGGAATGAATTGATGTCGTACGGAATTATGCGATTAACTATAATTTATGGGATACAACTAATATCTATTTGGGAGAAAGATTTAAATTGAACAACTAATTTGAATGTGTTGTGCCATTGTAGCCTATGTCTCAGGTAACAAAATATGCATTAAGTGTTAAGTAAGCGTAATTCTACAATACTTACATTACTTGATTTTTATTAATTTTGATTAATTAATCATGGATTTTAAATTGTATTGTTTTTTTTTCGCTCTACAATCTATTTACCTTTAATATTGTAAGCATAATTATTATTAAGTTACTTGCTTGTTTTGAGGTCTTAGCTAAAATCATTCTTTGTATGTATTTATTTGTAGGCTAGGCCTAGGATGTACGCCGGTTGACTTCGGACGGTTAGATGACGTTCCACTCTTCACATTCGAGGAGATGGAAACCTCCGTTCTCGCCCTAAAGAGCAACAATGCTCCTGACCCGGACGGGATTCCCAGCGAGGCTTTAAAGAAAGTATTTTCAATTAATGCTGACTTGTTGTTGAGAATGTACAACGCCTGTTTGGTAGAAGGGGTGTTTCCGGCTCCCTATGGAAAACCGCAAGACTTGTACTGATCAGCAAGGGCAAAGGTGATCCCGAGCTGTCGTCGTCCCACAGGCCTTTCTACACGTTGGACACGGCTGGGAAGCTGTTCGAGAAGCTGATCCGTTCCCGCCTGACCTCTGCCGTGGAAGCTGCCGGGGACTCATGCCCCCGTCAGTATGGCTTTAGAAAGGGACGGTCAACGATTGACGCTATCACCGAAGTCCATGGAGAACTGTGAAGAGAGTCGAGAGCCACAACCATTTCTCTCGCTGAGTAGTGCTTCTTGTTACGCTTATGTCAAGAATGCCTTTAACTCGGCGAGGTGGGTCGATATGTTGGATGCGCTTCGCAACACCTTTCGCGTTCCTGCATATCTGTTGCGACTCATTGAGGATTATCTCCGCTCTCAAAGCCTTATTTACGACACAAGGGACGGAACGTGGACGATGGAAGTTACTTCTGGTGCCGCGCAAGATTCAATACTCGGCCAGGATCTCTGGAATGTTGCCTATGACAGCCTCCTGAGGTCGGAGATGCCTGAGGAAACCACTTAAACCACTTTGGTTGGGTACGCCAATGATGTCGCAGCTCTCATTGTCGCACGCAACGTTGAGCTGGCCCAACTAAAGTTGAACCGAGTCATGCGTGTGGTCAACACATGGATGTCCGATCACGGTCTCTCGCTTGCTCTCCGTAAGACGGAGATTGTGATCCTTACGAAGAAGAGGATAGACACCGTCATTCTGTTCCGAGTGGGAAGGGAGGTGGTCCAATCAATTCGTGCTGCTAAGTACTTCGGGATTATGGTGGACACCAAGTTAAGCTGGAGGGATCAGATATTCCGTACGGCGGACAAGGCCGCTAAGGTAGTCACTTACCTTAGTAGGCTGATGGCCAATGTCGGGGTTCCACGATCCAGCAGAAGACGTCTGTTGATGTCCGCGGTTCAGTTCGTGCTTCTTTATGAAGCAGAGGTGTGGGCAGACGCTCTCGATAAAGAGTAGTACAGGTTGCGACTCGCTCGGGTTCAACGTTGAGCGGCCCTCGGGGTGTGTTCCGCCTACCGGACAGTGTCCGAGCCTGCCGTCCTGGTGGTCGCCGGAGTTATCTCTGTCAAGCTCTTGGCAGGAGAGAGGAAGGCAATTTATCCGAGACAAGTCGAGATTGGCAAGGACACGGCAAGAACAGCAGAGCGCTCCCGAACCTTCCAGCAGTGGCAACACAGCTGGGAGCACGACACCCGAGGACGATGGACTGCGCGACTTATCAAGCACGTCCTACCATGGGTGGAACGGCTACCAATTCTTTATTTATTGCTCGGGCGTTCCCGACGATACGGAACACACATTCTTCTGCTGCCCCCGTTGGGAAGGGTCCCGCCTGAAGGCCACACAAATTTTTGGTGCATTTTCGGTGGACTCGGTCTGCCAAAAGATCTTGGAGGATGAGGGCAACTGGGATTGTTTATCACAGTTCGTGCGGGGCATCCTCCTGGAAAAGAAACATGATCTGGACCGCGAAGTGGCCCAGATCCCTTGATCGAGTGGCTGGATAAGGAGTGAGCCCCACGGGCATAAGACAAATTTAGGCCTACCCCTACGTAATGTGATAAACAACTCCAGGTTAGAATCCTAAAGAGTAGAGGCGAGGTTTTTTAGTGGGTAAACCCGTTTTTAGGGGAGTCCCACACTACAGGCTTGCCACCTGTGTGCGTAATGCATTTTTCTTACCTCTCCCTCAAAAAAAAAAAGCGTCACCTAATAACTCAAAAAGTGAGTAAAAAATTCTTGTACGGGACGGACATCGGAGCGTATTCCTAGTATTTGTATTGTTTCAAAATAAATTGCTAGATTTCGAGCAATACGTACACTAGTACTTATTTAATACGCTGAGGTTTTTTTGTGTTGAGAACTCCTCCAATAGTTTTCACCGATATTCAAGTTTTTTGTGTTGTTATATAGGACTTGGTCTGTAGTTGTTTTTGCCAAAAATTGATGAAAATCAGACATAAAATAAGGGTGCTATACACAAATTAAATTTGAAAATTTTGCATTAAAAAAACATTAGGTTTGGGTTCAAATCAAATCAAATCAAATTATCTTTATTAATAAGCCAGTATTTACAATACATTGAATAGTGTCAAAATTTCTTATATTATACATAGGAAGAGCCTTATCACTAAATAAATTTACTTTCACAATAATGTTGCAGTTAGTTTTATATAACTTTTAAGAAGTTATACATTTTAAACATTTTAAGGGTTGAACATTTTAAACATCTGTTAATTTACTGCTGTAAATACATGTAATTTTTTGTGATTACTGATATTCACAATATTGTATTGGTCGGATGTCGTTGATTTAGAACTAAATGTTACTTTTGTATATCAAAATAAGTTGCTCGATTTCGAGCAACAAGTAGACTAGTTAAATTTATTCTGGTATAATTCAATTTATTTATAAAAAGTTTGAAATAGATAGGTAATACCAATGTATCTAGAATAAGCCGAGGAATAACCAACAGCTGATTGAAGCACCTTTGATGTCATGTTGTTTCTCTTGACATATGAGTGGTTTGCTTGGAATATTTTAAATGCTGCACCTTTGACGTAATCAATTTTGTTATTGTTTTTGTTGATGTCACCTACCTCCTTCTCATTCTAGATTTCTTGGGTAATACATATCACCATAATTATAGTCCGTTTTTTTAAACCTGATCCTTCGAGGGAGAGATGGTGGAGGGGGTTTGTTTATTATTGCTATTATCCCATTGGCTGAGCCTTTTGGTTTTTTTGTTCGTTTTTTGTTGTTTTTGTTTTATTTCACTGTTGCATACCAGCTGGTAATTTCACATGACAACATATTTCGTATCAGTTTTACAATATTATTGGCAACAGTTGTTTTTTAATCAGTTTACTTTAGAACTGTTACTTTTTAACAATGTATATACTTGGCTTTAAAACATAACAGCTGACTAGGAGTTACTAGGTATTATAAGTTATAAAAAACGTCATTGAAGTAAATCTGCTACTCGAACATCTTTGTCACGAGTTTAAATTTTTTTTTTACAGTTTAAATATTTCCCCCACCCCAATTTTCTCGAGAAGGATCAGGTTTTAAAAAAACGGACTACAGTGGATTCTCATTTGAGTAAAATACCATTGGGACAATATTTTATATGAGCATAAAAAATATTGTGAGGTTGTATTATTTATAATTATTAAGAATATGTCAATTTTTTGATATTTTTTTTACAATGTTCTGACCCTTTCCTAATTGGACCATCTTGGATCAAATTATTATACAGGGTGTTCTTTTAAAACACAAACCAGCGTTCAATGTAAAAATTGGAAACAGTACAAATCTATGACACATATTGTTAATATTGACATTTATTATAACTATTTATAAGATTTTAATATTTTATTTATTTTTGGTGTTTGCATTGAACCACCATTCACATATATTTAATGTAAAGTTCTCTTAAGTAAATTTCCGATCGTATTCTAAAAAGACCATTGTTACCCCACTTATTAACTTTGTTGCACTTTCCTTAAGTTGGTACAATATTTTGTGAGTTATTTTCACACAATATACTCTTTTCCCCAATAGGAATAATCCATAAAACTTAAATCCTGGGATTCCAGAGGGCACATTACAATATCCATTAAACCTTTCGTCAATAAGACTAACTGGAGGAGAAATTACTGTCCGAGACCTTCAAACTTAAGCCCTTTGGATTACTATTGCTACCTCTAAGGAGTTGTAAAAAGTGTAGCTGTGCAATGTAAAAAACCTACAAAATATAGATAACAATAACATAAATAACAAAGATAAGTAACAAAATAAATAAATACAAATGAATAAATAAAAAAAGATAAATAACAAAATACATATAACAAGAGCTAATCACAATTAAAATCGTGAAATGTTATTATTGTTTAGATAACCTCACTTTGAATATAAGAAGTATTACCGTGGCGGAGCACGTGCACCGTCCATTTAGCTCTACAATATTAATATGGTAGAAACTTTATTATTTTTTTTTTAATATCCCCCCCCCCCGGCCAAAACAAGTAAAACTCCTTACTATAAATCTTCATGGGCGGATTTGATCCAAATATCAGAGGATGCGAGCGGTCGAAAAGTTGGGATATTTAAAAAAAAATTCAAACAACTAAACAAAATTTAAATTGTCCGTTTTTAAGTTTATAAAGCAGCATATTTACATTATCTAACAAATCTCTTATTTTATGTTACAGCACAGTTATTGAAAAAATATCAAAACAAAAATAGGGCGGTATCATCCCCTAGCACCCCCATAAATCCGCCCACCACAAAATGAAACTAAAAATCGCTTATTAAAAATTAAAAATAACTATAAATACCCTTCAAAACTGAACATTTGTGTCATCCTTAATAGGCTCTGCTCAAAAGAAATTGGCAAATAATAGTTTTTAATCAAATTACGGATTGGAACTGGAGCTTATTTTTAAACTTTGATAGGAAGCAAATGTTAACAGTATTTGCCATTGTTCTCACCATCGGACGGTACAATCCAATACACTATGAGGAACTGCTTGGTCTACGGTGATTATACAGTGTGTTTACTTAACCTGTATGCTAATGCCATCAAGCTTCCCACCAATTCAATGCCACAACTGACTGTTTCAGCTCACTTTCTTATAATCGACTCATCAATTCACCCGAAAACTGGCAATGCTTACTAATCTTTATTAAAGCTATTAATTTTTTTATTGATAATGTTTTTTTATAACAGCTTTGGGAGGTTATAACTTATCATTATCATTTATACAGAACTGTAAGCCCTATTGGAGAAAGATGTACGCATTCGTCGAGGAAGCAGTAGAAAGAAACTGAAAAGGATTTGTCTTAGATGAGATGTATATAACAAATCGGGGTAAACCAATAGCAGAGAGGTTCTATGAGAAAAAAATTCCTACTGTAAACTATATTATTAAATATTATATGATAAAATTTTGAATGATAACAACCTCAGAACTGATAAGTCAACAATACTCTTTTTCATGCACAGAAACAGAATATGAAGGATATAGAAGTTATTACGTGACACGATTGAAAAAGCCTGATATCAATTTTATAGTGCTGGATCGTGGAAGAAATCCTGAAAACCACTCCAGGAATCTTTAAATCAAAGCAATTTTTATTGTGATCCGAAGAGTATAGTTTTGTTAGGAGGAATATTAAAAATTAATCTGATCTGAGGTGAAAATCTACGACACAGATGGTGGAATGTTGGCCGATCGTAACATGAATACCATCGGGTGGTAAAAATATTCAACCAAACTTTATAAATCTTAACTTATTTGGAGAAGATATTTTTGGGTGAACTAAAATTGATTTGGATTCAATTTGATTTTGAAAACAATATATGATCTAAAACTCCTCTTCGGCACGGTTGTCGCCAGGAAGGAGCCAATATGAATTTGTCATCCCAATATAGTATACGGTATGGGCGTCGCAGAAGGTCGCTCGGTTGTGAAGGATGGAGACTCTCAAGCTCAAGGACGGCCCTCGCGTCGACAGTCAACAACAGACTGATTAGCGAATCCGCCGCCGCGCCGCGCCGGGTCACAACACGACACAGTCGCGGCCGTGGTGGCCACTGGCACTAGGCAGGGGCTGTCGGGGCTACGCGCTACCATTGACTGCAGCTAAGCTGAGACTGACTGTCAATCAACCCAATGGCAAAATCAGCAACAAAATAAGCAGCGCGCCAACCGGTCTTGATGGGGAACTAACTGAAAAGGTGTGTAATTCCTTCCGCACTGTAAGCGCTTGTGTAGTCGCCATAAATTTATTTATTGTGAATCCCTGTATCTTCCTGTATTTTCCTGTTGTCCTCACCAACAGTGAGCCCAAATGTAAAATCTTTGGTTATATGTAAGTCTCATTATGTGTAACATCTTGATTGCTCAACACAGCGAGTGCCATCCACTAAAAGAATCCTTTTTCGCTTGCAAAATGTCAAGGATAATACTACATGAAAATATCAAAGGTAAAAATTGGTCTGATTAAATATGTGTTCTCAAATAAATTGTAGAGTCACGAGTGTAACAGATGATTGTACAAGTTTATCAGAATAAAATATTTCTCCTACATATATTTGAATTATTTCAAAACAGAAAACTGACATAATTTATTTTGTCTATATTGCTTTCAATTGTTTTAGTTATTTGCCTCAACAAGCAAAATATTCTTAAAAGTTTGAATGCGAAAATCTGCAAGGACAACTCTACTTACCCGTGTTTACGTCAATTTTGCTCAGGTCATATGTTGTACACTAGGCCTAAACTGACTCTGTGGCTCTAGAGCACTTGCCTTACAATGCTGAGGTTGACGTTTCGATCCCCGGCCGGGTCGATTCTGGACGTAGTTGCTATTTGCCATTGAGCTAATACTGATTATACTATCTAACAGCGTGCCAATGTTGTAGTACCCAGAATTTGGATTGTTCCCTATCAAAAAATACAAATACCACTTGCGTTGAAACATACATAAACTAAAACCATACTTTCCGAAAGCGGCCCGTACAGAAAACAATACGTTGTACTATTTTTAGGAACAAACAGAACCCATATACAAATAACAATAGCGTTTTAATTAAAACCAATGTACAGTGAATCTCCACAAACTCGACTCAATGTGAACTTTAAAACTGTCGAGTTTGCTAATTTTCCCGGAGCCGGTATTGCTCTCAACTTTACTCGATAGTATAGTTTCCTGCACAGTATCTAGAATTTTTCCTGTAATATCGAAGACACCACGTTAAATGGCGGAATATAAAGATTGTTCTTTGCAATACTGCCAACGGCGCAGAAAAACGGCCGCAGTAGCAACATAACATAACTGAGTATAATTACAGTATAGTAAGGTGAGTGTACTATCAACGATCAGGCTACGAAGAAGCTCCCCAAATAATTATTTGTCGCGTGGTGCACTGTTGGCTCGTATGGGAGATGAGTTTTTGGCGTTTAACTCTTATCTGTTTACTCGATTCCAAAGTTTAGAAGAACATTATTTTCACAACTCAAAGTGTGGTTGAAGCCACGAGTGCGCCGATCCCGGCAGTTTGCCAGTGTTGGTTTGAGATGTAAGTAAACACTCGGTCGAGCCTCCAGCGCAGTTGGCTGCCATCCAACACATTCCTCAACAGGTCCCGGTCTCGTGCCACACAACCGTCCAGCCACCAGCCACCAGTGGCAGAGCGACGGTGTCTGAAGCTGCTGCGAACCAAAATGGTCCCTCTATGTTACTCGAGGACAATGAGTTGTATGGGGATGTCATATCAATTTACTCTGTCGTTCAATCATAGATGACAACTTTTAGAACAAAGACTTATGAAATTTCAATACCTCAATTTTTTTCAGATAAATTAGAAAGTTTATTCTGAAGGGTTTTCGGGAATCGTTTCGCAGCTTAATTTCGAAGTTAACGCATTAAAATTGTTGTTATTGGAAATTTTCGTAACTGTCGGTGTTTTGTAACGTGGAATAATATGAAATTCCTTTCCTGAAAAAAGGACAGAAAAAGAATTGCTTAGGGAACATCTAAACTTTTTAGTCATAGTGAAAATAAAATTTTGTGTTTCATATAAGTAAGAACCTAGCTCAAATAGTGTAATGGGGCCTACTCATTTCATTCTCATTCTCATTTTCATTCATAAAGTAAACGGGAGGGTTACGGAGCTCCTCAATAAAAGTAAACTTATTTTACTATATACTTGAACCGATAGTTTTGTTTATATGAAAATCTTAAACAATATTCATTGAATTGAGCAGATGGTTAACGCAGAGGAACGAGGAAAACCAGATTGTCGAACCAGGGCGTCTACATCACAGGATAAGCTGCGAGTGTCTCATAACATATCGACAGCGACGGCGCCTTGTTGTTTACATCAGAAACCGGTTGCTCCAAGAGCGATTCAACTTGTTAATCAGTCGGAGGCATAACCTTCGTTTGGTCACCAGACTGACGAGTGTCTTAAATCTCTAGAGTTGGTTCACGTATGGGAAAGTTCATATCCTTTTATCATTTTTAAATTTTGAAAGTACATTTTAAATGAAATCTTTTTCTGTGCACCTCATTCATTGCTCATTGATCTCGATACGGAAGTAACAATTAATTCTCTTCGGAAACGATAAAATGATGATCTTCGGTTGTTTCGTAGCTAAACGAAACAAGCGTTCTATCTCATGTTAGATTGAAGATTGTACGATGAAACAATATGAGCATTTAACCAATTTAACAATGTTTAGATGTAATGTACGGAACAGTTTAATTTGTATACCTAAAATAGATAAAACTTGCAGAATTTAAAAGTGTGTTTTTGTCAGAGAGGCCAGCTTATCAGCGTATCACAACCAGCCTCTTAGCACCTCGTCCTTGCTGATAACAACCTGGCATTTAATTGAAATGTTCATTCTGTTAGCAACTTGACGGTCGAGTCGAGAACGTCCGGTCCATTCAAAACTAATGTCTATTGTAGTATGGAAAATCTAAATTATATACTCCCGAATGTGTAACTGACTCATCGGGGTATCAGAAATTCGTGAAGTGTCGGTAAGGCAGATTAAGGGGTAGTGCAGTACAGCCGTGGTACAGTAGATCACATACTGTAGTTAAATTTGTTCAATAATATAAGTCCGAGAACTAAACCTGTAATGTGATCTACTGTACCACGGCTGTACTGCATTACCCCTTTCATCCCAATAGTTATAGATTTAAGAGAGGGACCATGGTCAATGAAATGTTTGCTTGTTAACAAGACTTGTAACAAGATCTTTCACTTCTTATTATATAAGGGTGCGAAATTCAGCTTGCACTTTAAAATGGAATTGAGTGAAGTATCTCCTTATGGCCAATTTTCTTCCATTTGGCTAGCAATGTTGTGACATTTTTAATATTGACGTTTACTTCAAATTCTACACGAATTCTTCAAATTAATCCTTACATTAATTATTTCAAATTTTACCCCCTCAAATAATATAGGTTGATATATTTATAGGAATAAAATTAATTTGTATCGTTTCTTGTTTAGCTCTCCCAAGGCAAACTTATCAAAAGCACATTAAATTACTGAAATTTAGGTTATTTTGAAAACAAAAAACTCGACATATTGCTGTATCTTCCTCCGTAAATCGCCAAGATATACTTGTGTAATATCATGTAGGAGTTATATAGATTTTTTTCTTTTTTAGATTTATCAACCACGTAGTCCTTCACTAAATGTAAAATTATTTTAGTTCTTCTGCTCTAGCGGCAAAAAACGGTTGGGCCTATAAAATATTTGAGACGATCTTTTACTACAACTTTGTTTCAAATATGCCAAACTCGATACACAGAGCTTGAAGTAGGGAATTTTTTCGGAATTTCAAGTTTTTTATTGTTTTTGTTTATTATTGTTTTTTTTTTAAACATTTTGTTTAATTTTACTGTATTTAGCTGAATTTTGCGTGTTGCTTCCCCATAAGCTTTAACTTTTGTATTAACTTAGCTTGACAGTAATATTTAAAGGAAATTCACTGTATTTAGAAGTGTAACAGTGCTAAAAAATTGAACTCGTAAATAATAATTCATAATTAATGCCAGTTTATCATGTTTTGTTGAATATAAACGGATTTCTCTGTTACCTATACTGTTAAAATATAGATTGTTTGTGAATTGGTGACATAAATCTAACTTTTAAACCTTTCACTTTTTGTCGTATCTCAAATCGTTACTTTAAGACCTATTTACAACTTTTATTACTACTAAATTTCATACAACTTGTTTGTAGAACTAACTACAGTCATATTTTATTTGAAGTTCGAATTTTGCATTCACTGAACTTGTAAAATATCCCTGTAACCCTAACTTCGACATAATTTAAGGGAAGTGACAAGAATAGTTAACAGGGGTCTTTGGCAGGTTCCAAACCGTTTGTTCATTTTTTTCTATTTTTGTTTCAGGTAAATTGTTTATTCTTCATTGATCTTCAAAATATTTTATTTAGCTTATTCATTCTACTTTGTCATCTATTTTATTATGTTTCTTTATTTTATACTTCTTGCGCTAGAAGGGTGAGGCTAGGCATGGCTTCAAATCCCCCGACAATTCGTTTACTACAGTATAGTTGCGTATAAAATCCTTAACAATTTAATTAAAAATATTATGGGAAGATCTTTAACGTTTGACACTTGGTAAACTACAAACTAATTCGGCGAACACAACGAGGGGGTATGGAAGCGAAGGCCTCAACTAGGCTGTTCAGTGTTTGAGATTTTTACATACAGCAATTTACGAATAGGGGCAACTAATTAGAGTGTAAGGGGTGGAGCCTCCATTCAGCACGATACCTAAAATATTTGCATGGTTGATTCTGATTTCACCTCTCTCTCAATGTTACGAATTAAGGGGAACTTAGGAAGTAATTTTAAAAACTAGCCATAGGCGATTTTCAAAGCTTTTTATTATTGTTGATTATGGGTAGTGTGTATTAGCCGTTTTTCTTACTGTCATGGTGGACCAGTTTTTCGGTGGAACTAACCTGCTTCAAATCGGCTCTTAAGTAATTTACGAATGCAGGACAACCCCTAAGGTGGCATGGGGGCGGAGCCCCCATCGAGCCGTAGGCGAGTCCATATTATATACAGCCCCATGTGTAACTGACTGACTCACTGACGATCTTAAATTCCTGAAGCGACCGTTTAAGATAGAGACTTGAAATTTGGCATGGACATTCATTGAGATGTTTCAATTTAGGAAAAATCATAAAACTACAACTTTTTTACTTTTAAACTATAGAAAAGGTAAAAAATATAGATTTGTCGGTAACGTAGTTCAGCCGTATCAGCGTATATCACCGCGTGGTATCGTAGATCACTCTTCAGGTTTAGTTCTCGCTCGTGTTTAAATGATCTCTTTCAACTACACCCGTGTTTGATATACTCGTGGTATCCTTCGATGGATACTCTTATATATATTGTAAACTACGGCGTTAATTTGTATAGAGAGCGGGTTATTTCACCAGGGACCCAGGGTTATACTCGATAATATATACAGTGATAATTCCCTAATTTGTAGCATATGCGCTATCTTGAATGTTTACCAAAGGTGAATTTTCTTCTCCTACTATGAATTAATTTCCCATGGCGGGTGAATAGTCGCTTAGTTCTCGCTTGTATTTAAATCATGTCTTTTAACTACACCTGCTTCCTTGCTATTGGCAACGTTAGTATCCCTCATACATAATAAACTTATCCATTTGACTTCTAAATAGCAATGAGATTATGCTGCATTGAAAGCTCGTTTCTTTTATATTTTACACACATCATAAATATGTTTTAGGGAATTTTTAAATAACTGTTTAGCTGAACTAACAGATTTAAATGTAGGTTCTCGTTTTGTTTCAATTTATTTTAGATTACTTATTCAAATTCACACGGGATTATTCTCCGCTGAACTTCGCATTGAATGGATTTTCTGTGAAGCTTGAGCCGTGATCTTAACGTAACATACTTCGATTACTTTGTACAATACTTAATAGACAGTTTATTATTATCTTTCTGTTTGATTTATATTTAGTGTCTTATATTCGAATTTTTCACACTTAAATTTGTTTTTGAGAATGTTTAAATAAGTGTTGAGCAAAAGTAATAGATTTAAATGTTAGGTTCTCGTTTAATTTCAATTTATTTTAGATTACTTATTCAAATTCACCCTATGTGAACCCCTCAGCCGAATTACGCATTCAATGAATTTTCTGTGTAGCTCGTGCCGTGATCTTAACGTTATATACTCCTATTACTTAGTACGATACTTAATAGACAGTTAAGTATTATCTTTCTGCATTGTTTATAATCAGTGTTTTATATTTTATTTTAATACACACTTAAAATATGTTTTTAAGAATTTTTAAACGGCTATTGAACAAAACTAACAGGTTTTTATGGATAAATTATTATTTCACAGGTCTAGATTTTATATTCTTATAATTAGTAGTAGTTTGTAATAGTAGGGGTTTTTTGCGGATCTACCCCGTTTTTATTATTTCCTATGATTTTGTTTTCATGTTATTTAATTCTTGTTTTCGCTTATTGATTTGAATGTTATTTGCTATTTCAGTAATTTAAACGTTTTTCTTCTATATCCTGAAATATACAAGTTTTTATTTTTAATTAGTATGTATCAGCAGATTCTTTTAATATCGTGGTTGGCGATACTATATTTAGTTCAAATTGTATTTTTAATTTCTTAAGTTTATTAACTAGCATAGCTTGATTTTTTTATTATTTTAATAGTAATATTCAAACTTACTATTGGTTATTTTCAATTTTTTAGCATTATTGTTTTACTCTAATGGGCATATTACATTATTTTTAAAATTTACGAAAATCTCATTTAAAAATACTTAATTTGGAATAATTTTGACCCATTGCAATTTTAATGTGACGCATGTTAACTCGTTGACGTTTCAGACTAAGTAGTTGGTAACGTGGAATAGTTAGCATCACACATTTTAGTAGAGTTACAAGTAAATTAATAACTTAGCTTTTAAAAACTTCAATTTTTATTAGTTTTTATTTTCCGATTATTTTAATATCGTGGTTGGCGATGCTAGATTTGGTTTAAGTGTTACTTTCAATTTCTTTAGTTTATGCATTATTATAGTTTGATTATTTTATTATTTTAATAGTTATTTTCACATAGTCAATTATTTTCTATTTTTTAGCATTATTGTTTTGCTATAGTGGGCACATTACATTTTTTTATCAATGAAAATTTATTTAAAGATACTTAATTTGGATTAATTTTGCCCCATTGCAATTTTTCTGTGCCGCATCTAAAATCGTTGACGTTCCAGACCAAGTGGTTGGTAACGTGGAGGAGTTAGTATCACACACTTTTGTAGTAGAGTTACACGTAATTTAAAACTTAGCTTTTCAAAACTTCGATGGAACTAGCCTGTTCAGTACTTTAGTGGAACTAGAAAGTTCATTATTTGAGACTTTGTGAATGATTAACGAAATTAGTAAAATCAACTAGGGGGCATGGGGGCTGAGCCCCGTGAAATATTTTCAAAGGATATTATTGTTATTGTTATTATTATTATTGATTGTGAAGAGTGCGTATTAGCCCGTTTTGTTACTGTCTTCGCTGTCCAGTTAGTTGGTGGAACTAGCCTGTTCAATACTTGACTTTAAATTATTCAACGAATTCGGGGCAACCTCCAAAGGGGGCATGGGGGCGGAGCCCCCATCGAGCCGTAGGCGAGTCTATAATATATACAGCCGCATGTGTAACTGACTGACTCACTGATGATCTTAAATTCCTGAAGCGACCGTTTAAGATAGAGACTTGAAAGTTGGCATGGACATTGTTTGAGATGTTTCAATTTAGGAAAAATCATAAAACTACAACTTTTTTACTTTTAAAACTATAAAAAAGGTAAAAAATATAGATATGTCGGTAACGTAGTTCAGCCGTGTGAGCGTATATCACCGTTTGGGTAACGTAGATCAATTTGCAGGTTTAGTTCTCGCTCGTGTTTAAATGATTTCTTTCAACTACACCCGTGTTTGATTCAAACGTCCGTAATTGTTAAACGTCCGTCACATAAACGTTTAATGTAGACGGCGGTGTTTCGATGCATTGAGAGCCGGTTATTTCACCAGGGTAATACTCGCTTAGATTTATACAGTATTAAAATGCCCAAAAACTACAAATTTTTAACTTTCAAATCATAAAAAAATTCTATAAAGGCGAGGTGTTGGTTAGGAAGATGTCGCTTGGAGCGCTATTATAGTCGCTTAGTTCTCGCTTGTATTTAAATGATGTCTTTTAACTACACCTCTTCCTGATAATTATACCTTTAAATGTGCGCATATTTGTTTGCGTATGGTTTTCCCTTCGATTGCTGTGTTATTGTTGAAAATGAAGTTTTCTTAATCGAAAGCGTATCTTTACATTCAGGTGAAGTCCGCTTTGATTTCTATATTAATTGCTAAAAATATTTTAGGTCTTATTACATTTTCTAGACTTAAGTTTTCTCATGCTGGAAATTTTCTTGTAGGTTTTCGCTCAAAAAATAACCTAATACAGTAATTATAACTTAATTTTCTACTATTTGTATGCTGTCTCTCTATATGATTGAATATAGCGCTTCAGTTGATAGTTCTGGTGCAGTTTTACTTTGAAGAGTTGAACGTGTCCCAACAAGTTTGACATCCAGTCTTTTACCTATTTGCTGCTGTCCAATCAGGCTTAGATTTTAGTTTAGGAAACGATTGAACATATTAAGTTATAGAACCATTGAAATTTCCATTCTTACCTTTGCTAACGTTTACCTACTTCCTACGTTTTTTTAAGACTATCTACATATCTGATGACCCATCATGCAGAGAAATATTATAATAACCAATTGAATTAAACTCAATAGTAATTTTTCTCGCTGCCACTTTGTCCGTCAAACTTCCTCAATGCAGTGCTCTCACCTAAAGTCTCGATTAACCCTATTATTGTTGTAATTGAAAACTATTCTATGCTTATCAATTATCGTAACTCTTTCAGTATATTTTAATTTAACCAATAATCCTTTTTTGGCTATTATTTCAATATTGGTTTTTTTACTACCATTGGTTGAAAATGCATAATGTACGCAGATTTAGGGTTCTTAAGTTGCAACTTTCTTCATTTTAAGACTATATAAAGACTTTAAGACTTCATGATTATAGTACCTAATACCCTGTGATCTATTACATACTACTAGGGCTCTATTTTTATTAATTTTCTGAACTGATATATATATATAACATTTAAAATTGTTAAATTAATAATTGCTGATTTTGAATGATAAAATTGTTATCGTTTCTTTATATGGTACATATATGATTCCTGCGTTTCTTGGCCACCCCATGGCGGAACTGAAGCATCTTAGACTATACCATATATTTTTTTAATTTCAAATATCTTGATTTTGTCTCTTTTTTCTTCTATTACATACAACGATCCTCTGTATAAACTTATAATTTTAATCCACTTTTATCTTTTCAGAATACAGCTATTACCTCAATCATGTGCAATCATAATCGTACCTCCAAATTTGTACACAACAACTTTTGAGCATGACTATTTACATATTCATTAATATTTCACAACTCCATTATATTTTTAACCAACTAAGGGGAACTAGGGAGTGGGATTAAACCATGAGCCGAGGACAAATTTCAAAGCTTATTATTATTTATTGTGAGTAGTGTGTATTGGCGGCTTCTGTTACTGACGTTGGAGTTGAGCCCTCAACTAGCCTGTTCTTTGTATGAGGTTTTGACAGTAATTTACGGAATTGGGGACCAATTATTGGGTTGGACCCTCCATCAAGCATAACATCTAGAATATTTACATAAATAATATTTATTTCACAGCTCAATTTTTTAAAACTATTTACTAAGGAGGGATATTAAAACCTACTAATAGGAGATTATTAAAGCTTTTTTTGCTATTGATTGTGAATTTAGAGTATTAGATAGTTTTGTTACTGTCTTGGCTGTTCAGGTCTTATGTGGAACTAAACTATTTCAAAGTTGACTTTTTATTAATTCAAACTAGGGGGCAACTCCTAAGGGGGCATGGGGCGGAGCCCCCATCGAGCCGTAGGCGAGTCTATAATATATACAGCCCTATGTGTAACTGACTGACTCACTGATGATCTTAAAGTCCTGAAGCGACCGTTTAAGCTAGAGACTTGAAATTTGGAACGAACATTCTTTGAGATGTTTCAATTTAGGGAAAATCATCAAACTACAAATTTTCAACTTTCAAATTATAAAAAATGCTAAAAAGACGAGGTGTCGGTAAGGAAGTACGTTAGTTCTTAAAGATGTCGCTTGGAGCGCTATTTAGTTCTCGCTTGTATTTAAATGATGTCTTTTAACTACACCTCTCACTGATGATGAGTCCGATTGTTCTCTCTAATATTTGAGTATTTTGCAAATCGTTTTCCTTTAATTGTTTGTTTTGTTTTCCTTCGTATTGTAATGGCAATGAAATTTTATTGCATTGAAAGTGGTTCCTTTCACCAAGGTGATGTCCGCTTTGATTCCTATAGCAACAACGCACAGTGTGTTGCCAATGCAGCTTGTGCGCTTGCTTGGAATTATTTACACGGGGAATTCTCTTCACCTATTATTGATGGAATTCTCATGGCGGGTGACAGTTTATACAGACAGTCTCGTCGTGTGAATTGCATCAGTAATAGGTATCTGTTTCCCGAAGACCTAGTTAGAGATGTTATTATCATGGGCGAAAAAATCCACATTGCTGACATATCGTACGTATGCAATGGTCTTTATCCACTATCTGCGAATGAGTTGTCTAACTCGGCCCGTCATTTGTCAAATATTTTGGAAGACATTTTATCTACTGATTCGATTGGCGGTTTTCTGTTTACGGGACAGATGAATACAGTAGCCTTTTGGCGTGATGATGGAATGTTGTTTGTTTTTGACTCTCATGGAGTAGACGAGGAGCGTCGTCACAGCTCAATTGATGGTGAAAACCGTGCACGCCTCTTTGTCTGCGACAGTTATTTATCACTCGCTTCTCTTCTTCTTGCTAATTCTGCACTCGGTGGAATTGAAAGTCAGTATAATATTACTAAACTTACATTCCAAAGATCTATAGAGCGGACTGATTCAACAGCACATGCAGTTCTTCAATCGGAAGATATTCCAGTTGACCACCCAGTCGTTAAAAGGGGACCAGGGCGACCTAAGAAAACTAAGCGTGGGCGGCCTAAAGTTCTCTCGACCACCCGTGAAGAACAATTGCAGCAGGCAAAGAAAAGATATGTCGAGAAAAATCATGAGAAGCGTAGGGATGCGGTCAAGAAATACAGTCAACAACACCCTGAAGTTAACAGGGCTGCTGTTGAACGGTATTCCCAACGGAATCCCGATGTACACAGGGCTGCTGTTAGTCAATACACTCAACAGCATCCTGAAGTACATCGGAATTCTGTGAAGCGATATGACCAGCTTCATCCCGAAGCTTCACGTCAGAGAGTTCAGGTTTTTCGATTGAAAAATCCAATAGTCAAAGAGCTTAGACATTTGCCTGTTTCACTTAGTCATCTCATCAACAAACATGGTCCAATGGCCACCTGGAATGGAAATTTATGCGATCACATTATCGCTTATAAATTAAACAAAGTTAGTCTTTGGGCGGAAGATATCTACAAATGTCCTCTATGTGGAGCTAGGTTGTTTGATGAAGAACGTGATAGAAAAAAATGGTGTTGTGGAGATGGAGCTTACAATGTCCTTCGATTGCCTCCCCTTCAAGCAGCATTCTATTCTAACCGTCGATTTCTTGAACGGGCAAGGGCTTACAACGACCTTTTCGCTTTCTGTGCTCTTGAGGTGCCCGGTGGATACCGGCATCCAAGTGGTCTCGCTTTCTTCAAAATTGAAGGTCGTATGTACCATCATGTATACAATTTGTCCGCTCCGGGTCAGAAGTTCGTTACTAAGTCTCGGCATATCCAGTTAGTTAATCGTTCTCGACTGTACATAGATGACGGTGAGGAACGTAGAAATATTGCTATGGGCAGGTCTCTCGATGGCGAAGTGATCGATGAGATTACCAGTTTCCTAGATTCTTCTAATCCATTCGTCCAAGATTTTCGTCGATTAGCCAATGAGCCGTCTGTCGCTGCTCATTTGGATTTCGAACTGACCACCCGAGCGACTCATGGCCCAGTTCTTGGTGACCGACAAACGGGCGTTGAGGTCCACCGCTGTCCTCAGCACAGAAGAAACAGTTAATGAACCCAGGAAATTAACCATCTGAAAATAGGTGACGATAGGCCAACGTCCATAGACCTGTTAAGTCCGTTGATGGAACCCTTCCAATATCCTTTGCTCTATCCGCAAGGTACATTGGGTTGGCATATTGGTCTTCTTGACAATAATGGGAAAAAGCTCACTCAATACAACTACACACGTTGTCTTCTCCTTTCCGAACCTCGCTTTTCTCATATCGGCCGTCTTTCTCAAGCTTGGCAGGTTGAGATGTATGCGAGGTATGAGGAAGAAAAACTTCGTTTCATAAAATTTTCCCAGACCAAACCAACTTCCAATGCCATGCGGATAGGGCCATTGGATGAACTCCTTGATGTTCAACGTGGTAGTCGTACAGGTAGACAAGTCTTGGAAGACATAGCCAATGACGAAACTGTCCAGGGCGAGGGTGGGGCACAAGCTGGAAAAGTTTACCTCCCAAGTACATTTACAGGGGGTCCCAGATACATGAAAGTTCATTATGAGCACGCCATGGCTCTTGTTTGTCGTCTGGGCTCCCCCACTTTCTTTCTAACATTTACATACAGCGCGACTTGGGAGGAAAACAAGAAAGCTTGTCCCCGCGGGGGTGGGCGCAGTGACCCTAGCACTGCTTGCAGAGTCTTCCGGATTAAACTTCTGGAACTTCTCCGAGATCTGCGAAGTGGGGCAATGTTCGGTCGTGCGGTCTATTTCGTCTACGTTATCGAGATGCAGATGAGGGGCCTTCCTCATGCCCACATCGTATTCAAGATTAACGGAGACGGACCAGTCCATTGACTCACTAATCCGCGCAGATATTCCCTCGGAGGAAGAAGCCGGAGGCCGGCTAAGAGAGTTGGTTCTGAAACACATGGTTCACGGCCCATGTGGTACTGATCATCGAACTGACTTTCCTTGCTGGGACTCTGCGAAGGGTTACTGCACAAAGTTCTTCCCTAAGCCCTCGTGTGAAACTACACACGTTGATGAAAGAGGGTTCGTCCAATATAAACGGGATTATAGTAATAAGGGCTTCATAACAACACGTAAAAGACAAGTTGGCGTACATGACGGATGGGTTGTACCATATAACCCGGCCCTGTTGCTTAAATACGAAGCACACATTAACTTAGAGCTAGCTTCTACTCGCCGCGTGATAAAATACCTCTTCAAATATCTTATGAAGGGAGGTTCCCTGCAGAACGTCTCTGTGACTCCCTTCAGTAAGCAAGATGATGAGGTAGATCATTACGTGACGAAGAGAATGGTTGGTGCTAGTGACGCATGTTGGAGACTTCTGGGGTTTCCTATTTCAGTGTCTGAACCAACGGTTGAGTGTCTCCAGTTCACCTGGAAGGGAAACAGGCTGTCTGTTTTCGACCAGACCAGCTGGAAGATGCTACTTCCAGAGCTAGCTCTAAGTTAATTGTTTACTTCGATCGTCCTCAGAACCCCGAATTTGACAATCTTACTTATCAGTCTTTTTATGAAAAGTACATTGTGCACACGAAACGTCCTGCCAACGGCGAAATATTCGACCATCCCGACGGTAAACACTTTATCACAGCGCGCCAGCGTGGAGAAAAAGTGTGTCGTCTATTTTGGGTCTCTCCCACCAGAAGTGAGCAGTACTACCTTCGTTTACTTCTTATGCTAATTCCTTGCCGTGGGTATGCTGATCTTCTTCTCGTGGTGGAAATTGTCATACTTTCCAGGAAGTAGCTCGAAATCTCGGCCTGGTTGAGGATGAGGAAGAGTATCAGTATGCCTTGCGTGAAGCAGCCCCAATTTATGATTGGCCCCAGATTGCGTTCGTTCTTTGTGATCCTTTGCAATATGGGAGCTCCCGCTGCTCTTTTGTGGGATGTTTTCCGAGATTCACTTTGCGAAGACCACTTAGAACGGAACCCCGCACGATTCGGACCTGGCAGTCAAACTGGCTCTTATCGAAATTGACCGTAAGCTTAGGCGTCAGGGCTCTTGTTTAGTAGATCACGGCCTCCCAGATGTTCGTGACGACACGACGGAGTTGGGGAGAGAACTCCTTATGTAACGGGGACAATATTCAGCGGTCAATTGTCGAAGAGTGGCTCCCCAAACTGTCAGAGGACCAAAGGCGCGTATTTGACTATGTGAGTTCCCTCCTCCAAAATCGTCAGGAAAACAGACAGTCCCAAACTCATTTTCCTCGATGGTCCTGGTGGGTATGGGAAGACGTCGCTTATCCGCGTCATTCTCGCTTATGTTCGAGGTTGCCGTCAAGTGGCTCTTGCTGTGGCCAGCTCCGGGATCGCTGCTGGAAACATGTCGGGGGGTACAACTGCCCATAGCATGTTCAAGATTCCACTCGATCTTGGGGATGGCACCGGCTATTGGAGTGTCACCAACGGGTCTCAACGAGCAGAGCTCATCAGAGCCGCACAGCTCATAGTTTTTGATGAGGCTCCAATGGCACATAGGTTTATCTTTGAGATCATTGACCGTTCTCCTGAGGGATTTAATGAACTCAAATGTGCCATTTGGAGGTAAGATCGTACTCTGCTCGGGAGACTTCCGCCAGATCGCGCCCGTCGTGGTGAAGGCTCGTACACCATCTGACGTTGCCTGTGTATCACTCCGGGCGTCGCATCTTTGGCGACACTTTCAAATTTTCTCTTTGACGACACCTCATAGGACTTGTCAATCCTCTGCCTACTCAGAGTTTCTCCTTGAGGTGGGCAACGGAACTATTCGTTCCAGCTCTTTTGGTGAGGGGTAGGGATTGTCAAATGCTTATCCCTTTGACTGGCATTCGACATTTTGTTACCCTGCCCGATTTGATCAATTTTGTTTTTCCTCCAAACTGCCTATTGGATCCGGATCTTTGTGCACAGAGAGCGATTCTCTCGACTGTAATTGTGAATGTCAAGGAGATTAACAATATCGTCTTAAACTCCTTAGACGGCCACATTTACGAGCTGAGAAGCGCTGACTCTGCTGACAAAGAAGGCGATGATGGACTGGATGTCGATATTCAACTTCTGAACCAGGCTACTGGGAAAGGCGTCCCTGACCATGTCCTCCGTCTGAAGATTGGTTCCGTGTGCCTCGTTATGCGGAACCTAAACATCGCTGAAGGACTTGTTAACGGCACAAAAGTCATTGTGACTGCGATCAGCAACCGCTTGGTCACAGTCCGACTTCCTGGACAAAGGGAACCGATTTGTATCCCCCGAATACAATTCACTTTTCCCTTTGTCGAGGGATCGCCGTTACAAGTTCGTCGACGTCAATTTCCGTTGATGTTGGCCTATTGTATGACAGGGCACAAGAGCCAAGGTCAAACAATAGAGTCAGTTGGTGTTGATCTTCGGACGGACTGTTTCACGCATGGTCAGTTGTACGTCTTACTCAGTAGAGTTCGACATCCAGACAACATTGCTGTTCTGGTAAATCCCGATAGGATCCGCGAAGGAGTCGCATATGCAAAGAACATTGTATATGACGAACTCCTTCGATAAATCCTTATTTGACTCAGCAGTAAGCCAGGGGGCCTGCATTATCAAAATTCCCCGTTGGATTTAGACATTTTATGGCAGTACGATAGGGGGCCTGCCCATCAAAAGTCCCTGTTTAGTTTTTTGTACAGTAGTTTTAAGGTTTGTGAGCAGATCACTCCCCGGTGTGATTTTAGTTTTAAGATTTGTAAATATATCGCAGAGGCTAGGGTTGCTGCGTATCAAACTGCCCGGTGTTTATATTTAATATTGATTTGTAAATATGTACATATATGGTTCCTACGTTTCTCGGCCTCCCGTGGCGGAACTGGATACGCCAGATTGCAACATTAAGCGCTGGCTAACTAACAGAGAAACATTGTCACTTGAAGTACTACAATGAACTCATAACACCTGAGTTCGAATTATCTTGACTTAAACTATACTTTGAAACAAATTTCAACTATTTTGCAACTCATAAAATAAACTTTGATTCCACTCCTGTTCTTTCCACAACTCCTTAATTAAAATATCATATCACCTAAATTTTCATAAAAGCCACATCAATAACTAGAATATTTATTTAATAACTTTATTTAATAACTATTATTTCACAACTCTCAATTTCATATTTTAACAAATTGTAGTTTTCTAATAGTAGGGTCTTTCTAGGACTATTCTTTTTTTCATGATACACCAACTAATTCAGTCATATTCGCATCAAAAACTTTTCAACAGTACCGATATTGAGCATAATACTTAGATTATTTACATAGTTATTTATTATTTCACGACTATCAATTATATTTGTTTACAAATTAAGATGAATTAGGAAGGGGGTTTAAAAAAAAAACCGTAGACGATTTTCAAAGCGTGTTTTTATTATTATTGATTGTGAGTAGTGTGTATAAGACACTTAAGTTACTGTCTTGGCTGACCCGTTCTTCGGTTGGAACTAACCTGTTAACGACTTGACTTCTTATTAATTTACGAATTTAGGGCAACCCCTAAGGGGGCATGGGGCGGAGCCCCATCGAGCCGTAGGCGAGTCTATAATATATACAGCCCCATGTGTAACTGACTGACTCACTGATGATCTTAAAGTCCTGAAGCGACCGTTTAAGATAGAGACTTGAAATTTGGCATGGACATTCTTTGAGATGTTTCAATTTAGTAAAAATTATAAAACTACAACTTTTTTACTTTTAAACTATAAAAAAGGTTAAAAATATAGATTTGTCGGTAACGTAGTTCAGCCGTATCAGCGTATATCACCGCGTGGTATCGTAGATCACTTTGCAGGTTTAGTTCTCGCTCATGTTTAAATGATCTCTTCAATTACACCCGTGTATGATACCATTATTGAATTACGTTTGCATGAATGTCTTGATTAGACGACGGTGTTTTTCTGCATAGTGGGTTATTTCAGCAATTCTCGCTTTGTTCTAGACAGTATTAATGCCCAAAAACTAAAAATTTTCAGCTTTCAAATTATAAATAATTCTCAAAAGACGAGGTATCGTAAGGAAGTACGTTGGTTCTTAGAGATGTCGCTTGGAGCGCTATTATAGTCGCTTAGTTCTCGCTTGTATTTAAATGATATCTTTTAACTACACCTCTTCCCGATAATTAATCTCGATTGGGCGCACAGTTGTTTGAGTATGGTTGTCCCTCTGATTGCTGTGTTATTATTGAAAATGAATTTACTGAATCGAAAGCGTATCTTTACATTCAGATGTCCGCTTTGATTTCTATATTAATTGCTAAAAATATATTAGGTCTTAATACATTTTCTAGACTTTAGTTTTCTCATGCTGGAAAATTTCTTGTAGATTTTCGCACTAAAATTACCTAATACAGTAATTTTAACTTAATTTTCTACTATTTGTATGCTGTCTCTCTATATGAATCCCCAGATTGAATATAGCGCTTCAGTTGATAGTTCTGGTACAGTTTTACTTTGAAGAGTTGAACGTGTCCCAACACGTCTGACATCCGGTCTTTGACCTATTTGCTGCTGTCCAATCAGGCTTAGATTTTAGTTTAGGAATCGATTGAACATATTAAGTTATAGAACAATTGAACTTTCCATTCTTACCTTCGCTAACATTTACCTACTTCCTACGTTTTTTAAGACCATCTACATATCTGATGACCCATCAGGCTGAGAATATAAAACTAACCAATTGAATTAAACTCAATAGTAATTTTTCTCGCTGCCACTTTGTCCGTCAAACTTCCTCAATGCAGTGCTCTCACACAAAGTCTCGATTAACCCTATTATTGTTGTAATTGAAAACTATTCTATGCTTATCAATTATTGTAACTCTTTCAGTATATTTTAATTTAATCAATAATCCTTTTTTGGCTATTATTTCACCATTGGTTTTTTTTACTACCATTGGTTGAAAATGCATAATGTACGCCGATTTTATGGTTCTTAAGTTGCAATTTTCTTCATTTTAAGACTATATAAAGACTTTAAGACTTCATGATTATAGTACTTTATACCCTGTGAGCTATTACATACTACAAGGGCTCTATTTTTATTAATTTTCTGAAGTAATATGTATATAACATTTAAAACTGTTAAATTAATAATTGCTGATTTTGAATGATAAAATTGTTATCGTTTCTCTATATGGTACCTATATGATTCCTGCGTTTCTGGCCACCCCGTGGCGGAACTGAAGCATCTTAGCCTAAACCATTTTTTTTTAATTTCAAATATCTTGATTTTGTGCCTTTTTTCTTCTAATACATACAACGATCCTCTATATAAACTTATAATTTTATTCCACTTTTATCTTTTCAGAATACAGCGATTACCTCAATCATGTGCAATCATAATCGTATCTCCTAATTTTTACACAACAACTTTTGAGCATAACTATTTACATAGTTCATTAATATTTCACAACTCCATTATATTTTTTAATGAACTAAGGGAAGCTAGGAAGTGGGATTAAACCATGAGCCGTGGGCAAATTTAAAAGCTTATTACTGTATTATTTATTGTGAGTAGTGTGTATTGGCGGCTTCTGTTACTGTCGTTGGAGTTGAGCCCTCAACTAGCCTGTTCATTGTATGAGGTTTTGACAGTAATTTACGGAATTGGGGCTACCAATTATTGGGTTGGACCCTCCATCAAGCATAACACCTAGAATATTTACATAATATATACAGCCCCATGTGTAACTGACTGACTGACTTACTCACTCACTGATGATCTTAAATGACCGTTCTTCGGTTGGAACTAACCTGTTTAACAATTTGACTTCTATTAATTTACGAATTTAGGGCAACCCCCAAGGGGCATGGGGCGAAGCCCCATCGAGCCGTAGGCGAGTCTATAATATATACAGCCCCATGTGTAACTGACTCACTCACTCACTTCACTCACTGATGATCTTAAATTCCTGAAGCGACCGTTTAAGATAGAGACTTGAAATTTGGCATGGACATTCTTTGAGATGTTTCAATTAGAGAAAATCATAAAACTACAACTTTTTTACTTTTAAACTATAAAAAAGGTTAAAAATATAAATTTGTCGGTAACGTAGTTCAGCCGTATCAGCGTATATCACCGCGTGGTATCGTAGATCACTTTGCAGGTTTAGTTCTCGCTCGTGTTTAAATGATCTCTTTCAACTACACCCGTGTTTGATACAAATATTGTATATCATGCAAACATGAATGTATATATAAGAAGATGACGTGTTTCTATGCATGGAGAGCAGGTTATTTCACCAGGGTAATACTCGCTTTGATCTATACAGTATTATGCCCAAAAACTACAAATTTACAACTTTCAAACTATAACAAATTCTATAAAGACGAGGTGTCTGTAAGGAAGTACGTTGGTTCTTAAAGATATTGCTTGGAGCGCTATTATAGTCGCTTAGTTCTCGCTTGTATTTAAATGATGTCTTTTAACTACACCTCTTCCTGATAATTCTTCTCATTTGGTCGCATAGTTGTTTGCGTATGGTTTACCTTCTGATTGTTGTGTTATTATTGAAAATGAAGTTTAGTGAATCCAAAGCGTATTTTTACATTCAGGTGTTGTCCACTTTGATTTCTATAGTAACTCAAAGTTGAGGTCGCTTAGTTCTCGGTTGTATTTAAATTATGTCTTTTAACCACACCTGTTCCTGATAATGTTTACGCGACAGTTCGCAGAGCAGTGATCTCAAACGTTGCATAAACTACGTTAGTGCAAATTTCAGTTTACAGTATATTGTAATATAGCTGTAACTTTAATATAACATTTGTTTTAAGGATGGTGAAATAAATTTAATGCACGTAAGTAGGGTACCTTGGCCGAAGACTGTCAGGAGGAGCAGGAGGAGCCGACCCCCCCCCCCCCCCCCGAGGAGCTCCCGGCGAGCCCCCCCCCCCCCGAGGAGCTCCCGGCGAGCCCCCCCCCCCCCCCCCGAGGAGCTCCCGGCGAGCCCCCCCCCCCCCCCCCGAGGAGCTCCCGGCGAGCCCCCCCCCCCCCGAGGACCACCTGCGGTGTTGTTGCAACCCGACCCTCGGCCAGGTGCGACATTCCACACCTAGGGGAGCCGGCACAATAGACCGTCCACACCCCTGCGTGGTCTACAAGATGAAAACTAAATAACACGATCACTGTGTTATATAGTTAACATCTTGACTTAGATTAGTTTTTGTTTGTTTGTTTTTTTTTTTTTTTTTTTTTTCTATTTACATTTATTCATTTCTATCTTTTTTTCTTTTTATTTATTAATTTTTTTTTTGTCTATTTACAATTATTTATGTACAATTACGACTAAAACTACAGCTAATCTAAACTAAGGGAGGAAGAGGAAAAACATTTATTAATTAGTTCGTTTTCCTCGCGGCGATGGCGGCCTCCATAGCAGTGAGCTGAGCCGTCAGACTATAATAGTCGGCCCACTGCTCCGGCGATTGCGGCTGGGCGCAGTAGGTCGCGTCGAATAGTTCTTCCATCCGACGCTGGGTTTCTTCCAGCTCGTGGAGGGTCCCATTCTTTAACGCAGCCTCCGCCGTCGCCTCCGCCATGGCTACCATGGCCGCCGCCTCTGCCGCCGCCGCCTCCGCTGCCGCCTCCGCTGCTGCCACCGCATCCGCTGCCTCCGCCTCCTCTGCAGCTGCGATGAGGAGGGCGTCCTCCTCTATAACGGCGCGCTCAACCTCCTCGGCCACGGCGACGAGCGCGTCATCATAAGACACTTCCAACAAGGACGACATGATGGCTGTGAATGAGAGTGGATCGACGGCGGGTGGAAGGGAGCGAGGAGTGGGGACAACACCTGGCGCCCGCCTTTGTTCACACCAAAACGGGTTTGGCACCGACCACCCAAGTGGCTGACCCCCCCCCCCCCCCGAGGAGCTCCCGGCGAGCCCCCCCCCCCCCCCCCGAGGACTACCTGCGGTGTTGCAACCCGACCCTCAGCCAGGTGCGACATTCCACAGATAGGGGAGCCGAAGACAATAAACCTCACCCCTGCGTGGGAACGACCGCTCACCATCTGTCGAGTTACACAATAGCGCGTCTACTATTTCCCATCACTGGCATCGCGTCCCTTCCATAGCCGCCATCTTTACGCCAGTTCACTGCCGCTCCTCACACAGTTCGGTCGTCTCAGCGCATCGCTCCCGACTACCAGTGCCAGTGTCCGTGATTGTGCCTGTGTTAGTGATTGGATATATTTCTATTCAATTGTAAGTATTACTCATTATTTACAATAACTAGTTATAAATAAATTTAGTTTTTCCTTTTTATTTTGTTTTAGTTGTTTCATCTTAGCCAAGAAAGTGAAATTATCATAGTTTTTATTACTCACTTCACATTAACGTAACACATATTGAGACTAAATATTTTAATTCTTTTAGCATTTGCCCTAATGTACCAAAGAAAAATAATTATTCTAATATTAAATTTCCGTAAAAATAATTCAACTAGTAATGCTATTTTGGAGATTCTACAACACTTCACATATTTAAACTAATTATTTTAATTTTATAAAAGTTTTGAATTCTTTTCACTTTTGCTCTTGCATAACATTTTAATATCTAATTCCTGTAACAATAATTTGAACCAGTGATGCGGTTATGGTTATTTTTTTTTTTTATTTTACCTATAACACATATTCACTTAGTGTTCTTGCATACTGAACGTAAATTCTCTTTTAATATTGAGTTTCTGTAACGATAGATGCAACAGTATTGTGGTTTGGATTTTTTTTTTTTTTTTTTTTTTTTGCCCAAAACCTATTCTAATACTACTCGCATACCGAATGCTGAGATTCTGTAACAATAGCTAAACCAGTGATACAATTAGGATTCTTCATATGACATAAAGCCTATATTTCACTAGTAGTGTGTTCATGGAAGCAATAGTAGTGTAGAGTTGTGAATAAATTTCAGACCATCCAAGTCACTGACCTCAAAATTATTTAAAATGTTTCAAAAATTATTTCTTGCGTTAATACGCACTGTTTGGTTTATAGATCACGATGAATAATATCGAGAAGCGATTCTCCTGCGCAACGTGCGGCAAAGCCTTCTCGGAGAAGCGGAATGTCTCCCGCCACATGCGTTCGGCTCACAGAGGGGCCGAATTTCCATGCATGGAGTGCGGCATGTCCTTCACGAGGATGGACAATCTGCGCCGTCACGTTGCTGCTATGCATCGTCCTCAACCACCGATAAACCCAGCATTTAGACCAGGTTAGTATCTTTATATTCACTAAACAGCCAGATGTCTAGACACTTCAAAATCATACTTTCATTTATTCTATACATAATGATGGGAAAAAAGTAAATAAATAAAATTAAATTAAACAGCCTTGTATACACATCATTCTTTTACAAAATTAGTTAAACCTCCTGTTGTCATGTTTATGACAGGGAACCATGCTAATTTAAAAAAAAAAAAAATATATATACCCCATGTCGAAATGCTTTCTATCATCACTTCACTCATACTTATAATTTAAAGATTCTAATCACGTCTGTGGTTTTGTTCTAGACTTCGTGCCTACCCCAGCCCCTGTGGAACCACGACCCGGTCCCTCTTCCGCTCCAGACGTCGAGCCCAGGCCCGGCCCTTCCAGTGCTCCTGACGTCGAGCCTAGGCCTGGCCCTTCCAGTGCTCCTGACGTCGAGCCTAGGCCTGGCCCCTCTACTGCTCCTGACGTCGAGCCGAGACCGGGTCCGTCCATTATCCCGGAAACATCACGAGCCCCAGAGCCCACTGGAGTTCCCACAACAGGTATGTACTAGTCTTTACTTAAAAGAAAAAAAAAAAAACCTTTATTTATTATTTATTTTTATTTTCAATCATGTCTCGAATATCATCCACTCTAGATGAACCTCCTATCTAAATAGTTCTGCTACAAAAGTTTTTCAAGGAATCCTTTAAGTTTTTTTTATTTAAATGAAAATATTCAGAAACTTATTCAATGATCTTTAATGTAAATTTATTTTTATGTCAGCTCAGGAACTATTTTCTTAACCATCATCATTCGCAACAATTCAGATCATGCGTATGAGAACTATCACTTAAAATGGAAACATTAAGGAAATTTATTTAGTTTTTATGTCACTTTTGGAAACTGTTTTCAGCTTCATCATTATTATACATAAGCCTACAACACGTTGTGTGCTGTTTCAGGCCTCACGTGTGACGGGTGTGGAAGAGCCTTCACAAGGAAGGACAACATGCTGAAGCATGCCCGTTTCCACTGCAGAGGCCGCCGTATGGAACCCCAGACTGGTGGGGCCCCTCCGCCATCGCCTGCCCCCTCGTCATCATCATCAGGAGGAGCACCGAGTGAAGACGACGAGGCGCCTGTGATCCCCGGCGACCTGGCTCCTGTGGGGTTCATCGAGATCGAGACGGCATTCCGCGGGCGACTCAAGACGTATCGCCTAGCCGAGCCCGCGGACCAGTCAGTCACCCTGCAGGAGTTCCTACTGTCGCTCAGGACGCAGGTAATCACACTCATGCGACGTATTTTAAATCACACTCATGCCATCAAAGTCAATTTGTGGGTCGAATGCGAATTTGTCAATATTCACGGTGAGACGTGTAGGCGAGCCTTCAAAACCAAAAATGTCTCCATCTTACATTCTTCAGATGTTGATGAAATATGTCAAGATTTCATCAACAAAATTCTACTGGAGAAGGAGACATGTGAAATGAAGGGCTCGGGATGGAGCTTTGTGAGGGTCTTGGACATGGAGGTCCGAGTAAATGTCTACAGCCCTCTCAGAGGCAGCTCATTCATCCCCCTTCCTCACGATATCACCGTGAGACACTCTGTGATTAATGTGCTTAACGATGCGGATGAGCGGTGCTTCGAATACTCTATCCTTTCGAAGTATATTGATGAAGCTCGACGTGATCGGCTCACCTCTAATCACTTCACCGCAGAGGTCAGAGCCCGAGCTAATTTAAATTTCGATGGATTACAATTCCCATTGAAAATCACCGATATCCGCAAGTTTGAGCGCAACAATCCAGGGGTAAGCGTTAACGTGTATGGTCTGGACAAGAAGAAGCAGAAACACTTCAATCCTAATAAAGAAGAACATTTCGTCTTTCCGCTTCGCGTCGTGGATCAAGAGCTGCCGAACCACTTCGATCTCTTGTTCCTAACAGATGAGCGTACCACTCACTATGCGTACATCGCTAATTTTGAGAGGCTAGTCACTTGTCAACTGACACGTCGTGGACATCGCTTGTTTATCTGCAAGAGATGCTTTGCGTATTTTGACAACCGGCCAAACAAGTTAGGACTAAATGGGGCTGAACGATTGAATGAACACCGACGATACTGCTCCAAAAATGCACCATTACGCACCGATGTATCAGAAGAGGAGCATATCATGTTCAATCGCCCCGAGCGTACCAAGAGAAGTCGGTTTACCATCTATGCCGACTTCGAAAGTATGCTAGTTCCCTTTGAGGCAGAAATGCCTCCTCATCCCGCACCAACTGTCCAGCCACCAGCGTGGGATCCTGCTACCAACAGAATAACTGGACAACAGCGAGTGGGTGGGACGCCCAATAATGTTAGGAAAGTCCATAGACCTTACGCGTACGCTTATTACATTCGCGACGACCTACGATCAGCCGACGATGGAGACTGCGAAGGCGATGAGCAGCAGGAAAATAATACATTCTCCAAGTTGCGGATGTACAGAGGCGAGGATGCTGCGCGTCACTTCATCAACGCTGTACGGGATGACGTACAGAAGATTGGGGATATCCTGTACGGCCGGCGCATGCCCGGAGATCCGCCGCAGTTGACAGAACAGCAGGAATTGCAGTTTCGACGAGCTACTGTCTGTCATATCTGCCAGCGGGAATTCGGCCCTAACGACGGTGACAACATCAAGGTTAGGGATCATCAACACTCGCCTCCGTACAACTACAGAGGAGCCGCTCATCGCACATGCAACCTCCGCTTCCGAGAACAGGAGACCGTCAACATGTACTTCCACAATTTATCCAACTACGACGCACATTTCATCGTACGTGAGCTCGGCGTGGATAAAGGAGATGTAGATGTACTCGCCAACACCGAGGAGAAATATATTACCTTCTCCAAGCGGTTCAAATATCCGGGCGCGGGTCGGCGGAACAGCATCAAGCTCCAGTTTGTGGACTCATACCGACTAATGTCGAAGGCTTTGGGCACACTGGCATCGATTCTGCCGGCCAATAAGATGACCATCACGCGCGCCCGATACCAAGACCAAGAAGAGTTTGACCTGCTTAGGAGAAAGGGAATCTTTCCCTATGAGTACATTACATCGATGGAAGTACTTGATGAAGATCGACTGCCACCTAAGGAAGTTTTCGGCGAGAATGTCTCCGACGAGGACTATGCACACGCCCAACGCGTATGGAACAAGTTCAACTGTGAGTCCCTCGGACAGTACGCGGAAATCTATCTCCAGACTGACGTTCTGCTACTGGCCGATGTGTTTGAGGGATTCCGAGAAATGTGCATGACACACTACAACCTGGATCCTGCACATTATCTCACACTACCTTCGTACGCTTGGGACGTGATGTTACTCAAGACCGGCGTGGTACTCGATACCCTACAAGACGTGGATATGTATTTATTCTTCGAAAAGGGCATTCGAGGCGGACTGACCCAATGCGTCACTAGGCACGTTGTCGCCAACAATAAGTTTACAAGAGCGGAAGATGGCGGCAACCGAAACGGCCAAGGCGCATCGACAAGTGGAGCTGTCGTAGAACACGACGATGATACATATATCATGTATTATGATGCAAACAACCTCTACGGATGGGCCATGTCCGAGCCACTCCCTTACAAGGATTTCGAGTGGTTATCGCAACGGGAGATTGATGACTTAGACGTGATGAACATACCGGCAGACGGAGAGAATGGATATGTATTGGAAGTGGACCTGGAGTATCCAAGGGACCGGGCACTCCACGACAGACACCGCGACCTCCCGTTCTGTCCGGAAGTTCAAAAGTCACCAGCATACCAGTTACCATACTCGTCGGAGGACATTATAAACAGCGGAGCAGGACAGTCGAAAAAACTGATGGCAACTCTCATGGACAAGGAGGAGTACGTAATCCATTATCGATACCTTCAGCAAGCAATTGAGAATGGACTGCGTGTTCGCCGCGTTCACCGGGTGCTACGTTTCAAACAGTCGCCGTGGTTAAAACCGTACGTGACGCTGAATACCCAACTGAGACAGCAGGCCAACAACAAATTTGAAGTGGAGATGTTCAAACTAATGGTCAATGCTGTCTATGGTATGAGTCTCCAGAATGTTAGAAAACATCAAAATTTGAAAATCGCCGCATCCCGCAAGATTTACACCAAGTACGTGGCCAAGGTCAATTTTAACGACCGGATTTGGTATAATGAAAACCTGGCCCTACTGAACATGGCTAAAGTCAGAGTCGTGTTGAACAAGCCTGTCTATGCGGGGATGTGCATTCTGGACCACAGCAAACGGTGGATGTACGGTTTCCACTACGATATGGTAGAACGGTACGGAATCGAGAACATCAAGATGGCCTATATGGATACCGATGGCATCTACTACCACATCCGTACCCGAGACGTCTACCGCGACATGTTGACGCACCTGGACGACTTCGACACCAGCAACTATCCTCAGAACCATATGTGCTATGATGGGCGCAACGCCAGGGTTCTGGGGAAATTCAAGGACGAAGTCGGTGGGAGGATCATCAGGATGTTCGTCGGCTTGATGGCGAAACTATACTGCATGACACCAGGAATCATGACGTGCAATATTGGTAACGGAGATGACGACGATTATGGTGCACCCCCGCCTGTAAAACGGGCAAAAGGTGTTAACCGCGCCGTAGTTGCGAAGGACCTGTCCGTACAAGATTACTTGGACTGCTTGTACAACAAGACCACGAAAAGTACGGACAATCAAAGGTTCCAGAGTAGACACCACATCATCTACACCGTTGTGGTGAGGAAGCGGTCCCTGGCTCCATTCGACGATAAACGTTATGTAATGCCAGAGGACGGGATAAACACGCTTCCGTGGGGGCATTATGCCATTCCCCCCAGGGCGCCACCGTTACCTCCAGCACTGCCAGCGCTGATGGATGTCGACGATGCAGTATAGTCTGAGTGTGTCGCATGAGTGTGGTCGGGTAGGCTCCTTTCGGATAGGAAGTGTTTGTGATGGACTGTGATGGACTGTTATGGACTGTTGGACTGTGATGTTTTTTTTTTTTTTTTTTTTTTTTTTTTTTTTGTGAATCTAATTCAATTGTTGTATATTTTATAGATCTTTATGTTTGTTGACTATTTTATATAGATATTTATTCATTATAGTAAATTATTTCCTTTCTTGTAAATATTGTATAAAGTTCTTTCTTGTAAATATTTTATAGACTAAATGCTTTGAAATAATGATTGTTGACTATTTTATAAATTTTATTTGTTCTTGCAAATTGATATTTAAATATTGTATAAAGTTTTTCCTATTAATTCATTTTTGTAATCATTGTATAGAGTAAATTAAATCTCTTTCAAATAATGTATAAAGTTCTTGCACATTCATTTAAAATATATATTGTACATGTTTAAAATTAGTTATTTTCATAATTAAATCTAGTCATTTGTATATTGACATACTTGTTTTTATTTTTTCCAGTTTCACACTTAGTCTTAGAATCTTTCACTATCAGACTCTTTGATTTTTAATATCAAACTCTTTCACTATTAAAGTAAATATAAATGATGAGTCTGCATAAAAGTAAAAAAACTAATAGGCTCTTTTCACTTTGAAAAGTTATGTCAAAGATGTGCAATGGGTAAACTAACAGACTCTTTTGAAAATTTAAATACTGAGTCACTAGACTCTCTCTGGTCTATGAAAGTAAATAACGAGTCTACATAAAGGTTAAAGTAATAGACTTTTACAAATGCACTCTTGACTTTGAAATAGTGAGCCTGATCAAAAATGAAACTTACATGCTAAAAAGGAAATGAAAAGATTAGTGTTTGTTGAGTACTCACTTTTATTACAAGAAAAAAAAAAAACACTTTACAAATAAAAATATTTACATTACATTCAAAGAAAAAATATGAAAAAACAAATATTACTACAAGTGTTTATACAATCTGGTGAAAAGTGTTCTGATCATCGCATCGTTGTGAGTAGTGGAGGTGCCGTCGAAGAGCTGCACAAAGTCCATCATCCTCATATCATGGTGAGTTCGGTAATACAGGTAAGTCAGGCAGTAGTGGCCGCAGACTGTGCTATCATCATCTTGTAGGCGATACTCGTTGTACAGGTAGCGGCGAGCGTTACGTCTCAGGAATCCTTGGTAGAAGTACAGATGCGGGGGTTGTCCGTAACTGTCGAAGAATTCAATGACATCACTCTTCCGGTCCAGGTAGAATGCAACCCAGTGCGTGCCGTCTTCATTGTGTGGATCGGTATTCACAACGATTGCTGTAGACGGGGAGATGCGATGCGGTAGTCGGTCGGCAGCGTAGACCCCATGATTGTGCACCGGCAGAGTCGATAGATATTTCTCAATCTGATTGGTATTCATTCTACAGTGTCGATGCCAATAGTTGCAGCAGTGGTGCTCGATGTACTGCTCGTAGACGTGTGAAAACAAGAGCAGAAATATGAAGTCTCATCAACAGATTCCAAATTATCATCGTCAATACTGTTAGTCAAAAATAACCAACCGTGTAATGCAATACAATTGGAGAGTGAACATCGGTGGTTCGCTGATCTGTGATGGCGACAACGCAGCGTGGATTTCGATAGTAGATTGTTGATCGTCGCCAGTGAACCGCATCCGATATCGTCCAAGTTGATGATGTTGGTAGCAAAGTGATCAATCACTAAATGTCTAGATATGAAACTCTTCTTTTCCGATCCTTTGACATAGACGGTGTGTCGCTCGGCGATCGTCTTTCGTAGCTTTTGTTCCAAGTCATAGTAGCCGATGTCCCCTTGATCCCACTTTAATCCGTGATAGTGTTTCGATAGCCAATGCGTTTCTCGAAGTTTGTCGACAGTCAGTTCGTCCTTGTTGAACGGCGGTTTGGCGATGTGATGCATCAGTAGTATCCCGCTGTCCACTTCCATAACGCAGACTTCTTTCATTATATAATCACCGATATTGTCTTTGAAACATTGGATATCAATAATGATGGGGGCGGACACGTTCCTGCAGCGTACTCTGCGTAAGCGATCCATCTCGTGCGGGCGCCGGTGAGAGACTAGCCGCCAAAGTCGACCATCACGTTGCGGTGTCGATCGATTTCAATTACGTTGTCAAACTCTGCGTACACCAAACAGTTGACAGTCTCGGTCAGCGCGGTGCCGAAACCCAGTTCCATGCGCACGCTGCCGTTGCGTACGAGATTCCAGTGGCCGGTATCGCTGGCAGACAGGTCGGGTGTCAGATCAAACACTAGCAGGCAGTATCCGTTTTCGAAATCTTCTCTGCTGATCACGTTTCCGGCGTCTGAGAAATGGATCCCCGTGCCGCTGAATATTGTGTTGTACGCCATAACTGACTTTGCGCTACCGGCAGGAGAGAACTTGGGTTGAAGCGGCTTGGCTGGCACCTGTTCACCGTCCACGTACAGTGAGAAGTAATTCAAATCGAAATTCTTGAAATTGTACGGATTCTTTTTGTCATCACCGTTGAATGCGGCATTGGTCACCATACCGACAATCACGCGCTTCGGAACTTGTCCCAGAAATACGTTGTCCAGAGTCTTGCTCCTTATGCCGGAAGCGAGCGTGAAAGATTTCACGTCCACTCGTGTGATTGGATATTTAGCGGTTCCGGACTGCAGTATCTTGCTGTGCGCCAACAGTACGGTCGGGCTGACTTTACATCTTCTAATCCACAGGTTCGCATCGGCGATATGTACTTTGTAGTCACCTTCGTGCACCATCAAGGAGAATGCATCTTTCGACCTGTTTAACTTGAAGCGTAGCTCGACTCCGTTCAATAGATATTTATTCTGATTACACATGTCCAAATGCAGATGACCGACCATATCGATTTCTCGCCCTCCTTTCGTTAGCTTCCGTCGTTTTTCCAGTCCATCATTATCGTCTTCGGTGTTTTCCATATGGCCTGAATCGTCGGCGTTCCACAGCACGGACGATAGATGTGATTTCCTAGCATCGAATCCGTAGTTCAATACTGTTTCGATGTACGCTCGATAGGCGTAAGTGTTGTTTTGCGGTGTAACCAATTTCTGGTTCATACACATGTCCACTTGACTGAACAACGAGTGTAGCCAGTTATTTATCGGACCAGCTTTTGTCGCATCGGCCGCTGCGATCGCCGATCCGTCCGCCTTAATGATCGATGCTGTGATTTCCAGCATTGTTTGCGAGAGATCGGTGTACTCTTCACCATTGCCGGGCACTACAAACTCTATCGGTGAGTCGTCCGTCAGCGTGGATATCGGTTTGTATTGAATCCATTTTCCATTTTCGATACTCGTCTGTGTGGGCGGTAGTGAAAACAAGTCCAACTCCGTCTTGACGCATTCGCACGATCTTTGATGTATGAACGACATGATTAATTGAAAATATCACGAGTCGTCTTTACTGATTTCCTCTTAACGGATTTCCTCTGCTTCTTGGATACCGCTTTCCTCTTCTGCTGCTGCTTCTTCTTCTTTGATGACGTCCTTCCTCTAAGGAGATTGGCCAGAGACTGAGGCGTGACACGGCGTGTGCGACGACCACTCGATTTCTTCTTGCCGCCGTACATTGCGCGCTTCGCGGAAGTCTTGCGCGTTGCGCGCTTCGCGCCACTCTTACGCGTTCCGCGCTTTTTGGATGCAGGCAGCCGCCGCCGCTTGCCTCCGCCACGGAGAACTCGTTCAATCTTGTCGTCGGCTCGGCGTTTCAACGAGCCGGTAAACTCTTTCATGCGCTCCTCCGCCGCATCTCTGGGATGTTTCGTACGCAGCGTCACATCGCCTAGGAAACCCATTCCTGACCTTAGCGCTTCTCTGCCCAATGCCGCGACTCCGCTCCTGATCAGCGGAGATACGGTGCGGATCATACCGCCCAAGAAGCTGCCCACTCCGTGACCCCTCTGATAGGCGGCGCCGCGAAACACCTTTTCTATCGATCCGCCCGTCTGCGAATGTTGGCGATAGTAGTACGCCATGTACGGATCGTTTGAAGCCATTTTTACAGTTAATTATGCAGAGCTCTTCTGAAATGCAGCTTCACGTACGACGTCCCGAACAGGAATGAGAGGTTTTGACCCGTGTGATCCCTGAGGTCGATTTCCACAGTCTCGAATGCACCTTTGGTGATCGGTACGTAATGCGGGCTGGTGTAGAGTACAGTCTTATTCGCCCCGTGCACGTAGTCGCCTCTGTCAATGTTGATGATTTTCAATAGTGGGGCGGAAGTATCTCCGATCAGTTGTGGCTCAATCAGATCGCAGTACACGTACATATTAGCCGGAAGCCCCATCGATAGATTCGGTGGCCACGCTGCTTTATTGTTTTTCACAATGTCCTTCTGCTGCGGATCGAATCCCAACTGTAAAGCCAGTTTATTGTCTAAATGTATGGCAACTACATCTTCTTTCAGTATTTTTATTTCCACTCTGTCCGCATCTTTGTCATAGGTGAACTCTACGTAATCTATGAGGCCCTTCGCATCATTGATCATATTCAACAATTCGGTTATATTCTTGTAGTAACCCATGTCCAGAGTAAACGTGTACTTGTCTGTATCTCCCAAATCTATGGCGGAAAGAATGGTATCCTGTTCGATTATTATAATCTCGTTCTTGCCCACTAATGGAAACGAGCATGGATAATGAGATTCCACCAGAGCCATCTCCCACGCACCTTCCAATCGTATCTGTTTCGAAAGATGCGTAGTATAGTTTGACACCTTATTGTTGGGGAAATATTCCATAGAACTGTTGCTGGGCAGTGTCAGGAAGAATTGCGAGTTAGACATTTTGCAAGTCTTGCGCTCTCACCCAAGAGTTAAACTCGTCTCCGTAACCTCGCCACTTGACGTAATAACGCTTACTGGCACCTCTGCCACGAGTGTCCAGTATTTTGTCAATCTTGAATAGCTGATCACTCCGATATATTACTTTCTGTAATTCGTATTCGTAAAACTGGCCGGTCAAAACTTCACCTTTGAGGTCCGCCAGCGTGTACATGGGCAACGGCATCAGAGTGTTCACTTTACGAATAGTGAACACTTCGTTACTCCAATTGGTCTCGTAGCCTTTGGCGAATGTGCCCTTCTCCTTTGCTATACGCACCGTGTCACCAATCTTGAGTTTGGGCTTAACACGACGTGGAATTTTACTGTACATGCGTTGTAACACTTGTGTTACCGTCCGATCATTTTTCACATCGATGGGGCGCAATCCACCACCGAGACTCTTGTGTTCGCTGGCATTGTATGCTTTCACCAGTTTATTCAGTACATCGATATAACGGTAAGTGTTTTTGTAAGTCAGGTAACGCCACATGCGAGACTTTAATGTGCGGTTCACGCGTTCCACTACTGCCGCTTTAACATCGGGATTCTGCGTAGTCACATATTTTATTCCGTACTTTTTGAATAACTGTCTGGTCTTGGCGCCGGTAAACTCTGTTCCTTTGTCAGACTGGAGGCAACGCGGAGTTTTAGTCGCTTCTTTAAATATTTCTTCGAATGCCACTGTCACTTCTGCACCTTCCTTTCTCTTCAACGCTCTCACGTACAGACGTTTACTGAACACGTCTATCACGGTCAGTAGGTAATTGACTCCATCGTTGTATTTACTCAATCCTCGCATATCATTCAAGTCCGCTTGCCACAGTTCGTACGGGCCGAAAACAGAGTACTGGTTGCGTGGGAATCGTTTACGGGCCGGCTTGTGTAATGTATAAGTATCCTGTGATTGTAGCCATTCGATTACTTTCGACTTTGAAATATCTCTCTTGCGTGCAGCTCGCACTAGCGGTGCGACACCGCCGAACGCACCGGGCTCGCCGGGGTTGTAATAGAGACGGTCCATGCTCACTTGGTCGGATACGGTTCCCACCTGTCTAGAAAGCCCAACGGCTCCCTGTCCCACTGGTATTCGTCTCTTATTATTGGAGTTGACGCGGCGTAGCCGCCAGCCGCCGTTTCTTCAATCGGTGTTTTCGCTAGATAATCATCGACCTCACGTAATGTTCTCTGTAATGATGTCTCACCGCGCCGCTCCTTAGCTCCTCGTTTCACTGTTGCCCACGAACGTAGCCGCTCTCGCATCGGTGTTCTGCGCGGTGATGGTGCACTCGGTGAACTGGTCAGCCGTGATGGTGATTTGAATGTGTCATTCAATTCCCGTAACGCTCTGATATTATTTATAAATTCTAGAGGTACATTCATTTCTTTCAAAGCAGTCATCACTTCCATCCATCCTGGCGGTATACGTTCGGTTATTCGAACTCTCACTATGTTATTCAAAATATCAACTATATTCGCATTCGGTAGTTTTCGACCATCGATAAACACCGAGTAGTTGATATCCCAACTGATTCGACTATCGGGTTTTTTCATAAATCGTAACAGATTGCGGGCGTCACTCCTGTATGTCTTTGAGAACATTTCGACAATCTCCTCGACTGGCCCTTCCGCTGCACCCCGTGTCGGGTGTTGGGCATCATCGCCGAATGTCGCATCCACGATTGGAATATTAATCGGCTGGCGATTATTAGAGGCAAAGTGTAAGAAACGCTGTAACGCCTGATTGTACAGTTTCCATTTTTCACTATCGTCTATACTCTTGTTATTCATTATTTTCTGCATCTCCACATCCAGTCCTTCCGTAGTGGACAAATTGTTTGACTGCTTCTCCGATGATGATGATGATGATGATGTAGACTGTAAACGCTCAATAAGCTCTTGCGGGACGACGGCCATCTTCTTTGCGTGCTCCATTATTGATCTACAGCAGCGGCGGCCGGTCGGAAGTGTAGTTTAACGGTCAACGCTCCGTGACGGAATGAGAGATCTCGCTTTAAGATGTCCAACACATAAATTCTCACACTTTCGAATGTCTTCTTTTTCACCGGCACGTAGTGCGGATCACTTATGTATACCGTCTTGTACGTTCCATAATCATTTATCGAGTGGGATATATTGATAATCCTCAATAGTGGTATACGATCATCGCTTAAGATTTGTTCTTCAACAAGATCGCAGTGCACGAGCATAAGTGCTGGTAAACCAAGATTTAAATTAGCCGGTCTAGTACTCTTAAGTAAACTTGGTTCAGATATTATATCATCTGTCGATGCTGTTCCCAACTGAAGTGCGAGTGATTGGGAATAAATTACTTTTGTGACAGGTCCCAACGCAGTTCCTAACGATACTTTAAGACGCTTTGCTTCGTCAAGACTGAATATAGTTCCAGTTTTCTTTACATAATTCAGCCCATTGATGTTTTCCACCAATTCTTCAACTGAATTGTAGTATCCGGGTTTCGGTCTTTCGAAGTGTGCGAATATTTTGGGTTTCTTATTGGTCGGTTCTTTGATGGTTGATTCACCTTCTTTGTTGACTGATTTACCTTCTTTTCCCACAGACTTCTTGGGTTCTTCCTTTTTTGTACCAACTACTTGTAGCAAAGCATCGGACCCTACTGTTGAGAACGAACATGGGTAATGCACTTCTACGAGCGCCACTTCCCAGTCTCTACTGTCCAAGCAAATGTACTTCAGTAGTTGTACGGTGAAATCAGACGTGTTATTTTTCGGATAATATTTTGCTGAGCGGGGCGTACCGCTAAGTAAAGTCAAATAAAATGCATTTGTCTGGACATCCATTTCACTTTCCCAATGCACTACTGACTGCTGCCTGTAACACTGTGCCCAACAGTAATGGAATAAAAACTCCACCTCCTTTCTGCACTAGATAATTTCGTTTCTTTCCCCAACACTCTCCTTGTCTTACTAAGCGTCTCAGAGCCACTTTATGTTTGCTCAACTGGCTTTTAGTCTTACTCGACAGAGGCACGTTCCCACGTAGTACGTTATAGGCGCACTCGCAGACTGAACGGATTCGACTCCTGTCGCAAGCCTTTAACAATGCCTTGCGTTCCTTGGGTGTTGCATGTATTAGCGCTCTGAGCAGCGGCGCGTCCTTCTTCAAGCACGACATGATTGTAACTGACTTGTTATTTTTTCTTTGGTAAGTACACATAGTTTACACGGTCCTCGGGAAATATGCAAGTGCGTACTCTCATGTCCTCGGATGTCGATTGCTTCAAGTCCAAAAGCAGGTAACCGTGTGCCTGTTTCGTGGCATCACTGTAGGCTTCCTCTATGAACTTTGGACTGTCTGGATATATCTGCCTGGCTAAATATCTGATTTGTACTCTATCTCTGGGATTTTTAAAAAATATAATGTAGTGAGCATTTAGTGAGATGTCTCTCTGCCCGCGACCCTGATGAAAAAGATTTTGAGTTATGAAAAACACACTGATGTTGCGGTGATGACAACCCTTCGTGAATAGATCCACCACTCTATCGTCTGCCTCACGCATCATGTCGTCAATTATAACCAGTATTGGTTCCTTACCATCATAATCACTCAAGTCCGGTAAACCCTCAATGTGGTTTATTTTGGAATTACTTACATCACCTCCTCCCCCACCACTACCGTAATGCCAGTTGATTTTGGTAAATTTTACATCACACATTTCATTTATGTATTCAATAAACTTGGACACAAAATGTGATTTACCACTGCCCGAAGGGCCCGCCACAATGGCTGAGAATGGATGTTGCCACTTCAAGCTCATGACTAATACTGAAACTAAAACTAAATACCATACACTTTTTCTTAAAATAAGGGTTTGGGTTTCATCTTAAAATAAAAGACAATAGTTTATGCTGTAATGTACATGGATATTTTATTGCTTAAAAACTATCAAAATTTATAAAGGTATTTACGTCTTGATTCTTCTTTGCTTGCTTTACAAAAATTCCAGTGGAGTGAATTTGCTACCTGGGAGTGGGCTGCGTTTCATCAGACGAAGGCGATCTCCGAAACCGCTGTTGTACCGCTCGATGTCGTGGTCGCTCAGGCCTTGGTTGAAACGCCTGGGCAGGTAGACTCGCAGGAAGAAGTCATCGCCGACTTGTCCCTCTAAGATGACGACGATAGTCTCGCCGAACGGAGTGGTCACCCGCTCCATCCCACTGATTGCGTAGCTGCACTCCTCACGCAGATCAGACAGGCGGGTGTAGGCCGGAGAGCTGGACTTGCAGGTGTTCAGTGCGGTCCGCAGGTCCATCGTCACAGCGGGTGCGGACTCTGAAGTCATCTTGCTGCTCGACATGGTGGTGGTGATGATGCGGCGACTAGTCGAAGAATGATGCTCACTCGGTCCGCTCGCTCGGTTTTTATCATCCCAGACGCCATCTTGGATTTTTTGTTTGTGCAGGTGGTCGATGAAACATGAGAATGTTCGTCCCGCTTCTCTTGTTTGCGCAGGTGACCGGATGCAGGTGGCTGATGATACGTGAGAAGGGTGGCGGCCATCATGGATTTTTATGAGCGCAGGTGTTTGTGCAGGTGGTCGATGAAACGTGAGAACGGTTGTTCCTATAATGCCTTCTTGATTTTCTTGCTGGGTTTTGTACTCGCACTCTGCTTCTTCGGTTTCTCAACGGTCTTGCTGTATTGTGTTACTGTCTGCGTCAAACCATTAATCTTTGGTACTCCCGTAGCTTTATTGATCCATAAATTCTCTGACTTGTCCACCACCTGGTTGACGCTCTCGTACAATTCACTATTCTTGTCTATAAATAAACCACATCTGTACACCATGTCCGAACCGTCGTACATTTCCATTTTTAAAAGCACTGGTCCACTATTTGAAGGATTCTGCACCGCGTAAAGTTGTCCGTTTTCAAGCCACGATACGATGGGGCAATCGTCTGATGGTTTCGGTACCCATCCCGGTTTCGCTGGTGACTCTTCCACTTTAGGCTTTGGTGTAGGTCTAATTCTCTTCTTAGGCTTCGGAGGTGTAGTCGGGATCTGCTCAACCATGGCGTTGTCGTCTGCGGCGTTGATGTCGGCCATGAAAGCGTTTAAGTACTCGTCAATTAATCCGGACGTACTCATGTCTGTACCGCACTGAGGTTGGTGTGAGACTGTGCTACGGGGAGAGATGTCGGGGGGGGGGGGCTGAATGGCGGGAAAATATCGTCCTGCTCCCCCACTCCTTCCGACTGTCTCACAGACGAGTTTTGGCCAGATAGCGCTATGGAGTCCGAGAAGAAGGATGTCAGCAAAACCGATGATGAACAATTGTGGGACTCCTCTATTACAGAAGAGGAATTACATGCGGCCGTCGAAGCTATCGAGGAGAAGGAAAAAGACCTCAGGCGGCTCTGGTTGGCTCAGATGGATATTTGCGGTTCTGTGCCGCGTGATGATTTTGAACTTCAATGCCAGATGGCAATTACCCAGCAACTAGAAGAAGCCGAAAAGGAGCTAAAGAGTGGAGGTACTATCCAGGCGGAGGTGAAAACTGAGAAACATGAAGAATATAGCGAATATGATGATTAAACGTACTGTTGATCCTAATCCTTTTAGTTTTAAGTGGTTATGTTATAAATAAAAAAAAAATAAAAAAAAAATAATAAAAAAATAAAACTAATCTAAGTCAAGATGTTGACTATATAACACAGTGATCGTGTTATTTAGTTTTCAACTTGTAGGCCACGCATGGGGTGTGGTCGGTCTATTGTGCCGGCTCCCCTAGGTGTGGAATGTCGCACCTGGCCGAGGGTCGGGTTACAACACCGCAGGTGCTCATGGGGGCTCCTCCTTCGTGGGTGGTCCCCATGAACAACGGACCAAGTGGCGTTGTGCCTTGCCACAGTACGTATGAGTGTTAGAACTCATACGCGTAATTGAGGTATTATTGGGCCCTGAGAAGGGCCGTTTCTGTTGGGCGGAATTAACCGCCCTGGATAGTGCCGCTTCATAGCAGAGTGGCCACGAAGAACGGCGCCTGTAACGTCCGATCAATCAGATCGGCGTCATCCATCGGGGTGTTTATCATTAGTGTTCCCCACTCCAGCAGCGCAGCATGATTTGTTTCTGTAATTGCAAACTCCTGATAACCGGGTAAAGGGGAGATGACTCTCACACGAACTCCGCTCATCAGCCAGAGATCGACTTCATTGATGAATCGATAGAAGATATCCCACGGATTCATCATATCGACGAAGAACACCGTCGGACTGTAAGAGAGCATCCTGGGTGGTTCCTCTAGTTGATTAATGGGTTCCGCAATTACATCAGGTGCCGCAATTGCATCAGGTACCTCTTCTTGCGGTAAGAGGTCATCTGCGTAAAAAGCATCGCTGTTAGGCGGTGGCTGATCACGAGGAGACATGTTGCTGCTAGGAGTGAGGAAGGGCGAATGATGTGTGGGCCGGGGTGGGATGCCTATGCTCCCCCCTCTCTGCGGACTACACGCAGGTGACCGAGGGTCGGGTTACACCGTCATTTGTGGGCATAGGTCATATAAATAAAAAAAAAAAAAAAAAAATATGATAAAAAAAAAAATATGATAAAAAAAAAAAAATATATGATAAAAAAAAAAAAAAAAGGCTCTACTGTTTTCGGCCGGGGGGGGGGGGGGCTCGCCGGGAGCTCCTCGGGGGGGGGGGGCTCCTCGGGGGGGGGGGGGGGGGGGTCGGCTCCTCCTGCTCCTCCTGACAGTCTTCGGCCAAGGTACCCTACTATTCTGCTTCTGTATAGCTTACCTAAATATTGCCTTTGCAAAAGTTAGCAGGGAAAGTAATCTTGTAATTGAGTTTTTGAAAACAATACAAAATCGTGCTTTATATATAGTTTCGTTTAAGACAAATGAAATGAGCTTAAGAACAAGAAAATTTCTTTGCTTATTACCAAACCACCAATAAAAAAGTAGCAAACTGATGGCAGTTAACAGCGCTATCAGAAATGAAAAGGCTGCTGAAGAAGAAATAAGTCTTGCAAGGGATCGTGGAGGTATTGACAAAGAGGGCGTTCTGTTGCTGACCGTAGTAGCAGATGGAATCTGGACAAAGAGATCTTATAGAACCAGCTTTTGTAAAATAATAAATTATAATGAGGATGAGTATTTACAAACAAACCAAAAGTAAGTTACTAAACCCCAATATTAACAAATAATATATTTTAGATTGAAAGAATTCATAAACTCGTTTCCGAGTCCATCCGGCAGTTATATTTGACCGATCTGAAAGTTTTATGTTAAAAATTAAAGGTATTCACATGAAGATGACGCAAACAACATCAGCATACTTTCACCTTTCGCATAACTCAACTTATACGCAAAAGATATTCTTCCACATGCATTCCTCATATGGGAGTTTCTTTTTGGAGTCATGTTTTAAGATTGCTTTTTGTAGAGTTCCAAATGAGGTGCATGGTTTTTATGGTCTAAGAACCTCAGTGAAATACGGTCTTACGTTTGAGATATAAATCGTTTAAATTTGACGAGTTTAAGCCGAGTTACGCACACACGACCAACGTTAATTTTACTCAATTTGAGGGGCTAGAAGGTTAAAGTAAACTATGGACATATTTGTTTCAATTTAACATAGTTTAGTAAACACGTGCTTTAAGATTGTTTGAATTGTACAATCATTCGTCATTCTGCTGTCATTACTTTTTCTTATACTGCTTATTTATTTTGCAGTTTTTTTTTTGTTTAGTAACATATCTGCTACAGTTATTTGTCTGATTCATAATCAATTACGATTGTGTAGACTGTAGAGGTTTCAATTATGCTTTTTGTAACTATCTTTGTCATTATATTATTAAATTAAAAACACAATTTTCGTCATACAACACTTTATTTCATTACATTAACATACAGGTAATATATTTCGGCGTTCCATGACGCCATCTTCAGACCGACTGGTTAGAATCAAGATGGCGGACTGCAGTTCTATATTCAGATCGATAGGTTTAACTATGGTTCTTGGTAGAGAGACAAAATTGTGCTAGGCTAGGTAGAAAAATGAAAAATGAAAAGAAGAAAGTGTCAATCAGTCTTGGACCAGTACCTGATCTCATACAAGATTCTAAATTAAAAACAAAAACTCAATTATCTGTGAATATTATTTAGTTTATAATGTGATTCTTCAAAAAACAATCCAATCATAGGAGATAGTAGTACAGTATTCTATTATAAACAACTAATTTTTACTTACATCATGGAAGTGAAGATAGACGTTACGACATTTGATCAATTATATTGTTGAAAATGTAAAATAATAAATTCAATTTCCAAAAGGAATTATAGTTTACGGGAGAAGTCGAGGTGCGCCGATGGTCGTCCTGTTCCCCATCTTTTGCTGCCACGTTGTTAATAATTCATTTAAAATTAAAAATAAATGTTAGGTACGGTATGTTGTTATTTAAATTGTGGGAAAATCCCTGTAAATAGTAATTTTTATCACTATGGCGAAAAGCGGGGTTTCTGTGCTCATTTGCGTTTCACGATTAATATGGTTATTTTATGTAAATTGAAAATCCCTGTATAAATAGTAATTTTTATCTCTAGGGAGAAAAGCGAGTTTACTATGGGTAAAATGGCGCAACAGGAATTCAATGATACTGGTTCCAAACATACTAAATTCGATAGTTTCGCCGCTATGAACGAAAAGTCGGAAAAATTCAATTTAATTCATATCTCAGGAACCGCTAGCTCGATTCTTACAATTAATGAGTCTAATAGTATGTTTTCACACCTGAGGAATTCAATGAAACGGTTTCCAAACATATGAAAATCGGTAGTTTCGCCGCTATGAACGAAAAGTCGGAAAAATTGAATTTAATTCATATCTCAGGAACCGCTAGCTCGATTCTTGCAATTAATGAGTCTAATAGTATGTTTTCACACCTGAGGAATTCAATGAAACGGTTTCCAAACTTACGTAAATCGATAGTTTCGCCGCTATGAACGAAAAGTCGGAAAACTTCAATTTAATTCATATCTCAGGAACCGCTCGCTCGAATCATACAATTAATGAGTCTAATAGTATGTTTTCACACCTGAGGAATTCAATGAAACGGTTTCCAAACATACGAAAATCGGTAGTTTCGCCGCTATGAACGAAAAGTCGGAAAACTTCAATTTAATTCATATCTCAGGAACCGCTCGCTCGAATCATACAATTAATGAGTCTAATAGTATGTTTTCACACCTGAGGAATTCAATGAAACGGTTTCCAAACATACGAAAATCGATAGTTTCGCCGCTATGAACGAAAAGTCGGAAAAACTGAATTTAATTCATATCTCAGGAACCGCTCGCTCGAATCATACAATTAATGTGTCTAATAGTATGTTTTCACACCTGAGGAATTCAATGAAACGGTTTCCAAACATACGAAAATCGGTAGTTTCGCCGCTATGAACGAAAAGTCGGAAAAATTCAATTTAATTCATATCTTCATTTTTTATATTTGCCTCCGGATTGCTTTGTAAATTGCTACAAGAGGTTACAATAGACTACCTTAATTTATCGTCGACAATCCATACGTCGCTGCAGTGGCGACCGGTTTCGACACTCAGCAGGGTGTCATTTTCAAGCCTAAAAACGTGAAATCTTCACTCCAAGGAGGTCGTCAAGTGTTTAAAAAACACATACATTGAACACGAACGAGAACACAAAACGAACATACACTACACATGGCCAACAATTAATTAAAATTTCGCGGCGCGGCGAGTACGAGGTGCGGGTTCCGGACCCGCAAAATTAAATAGTATAAATACAAGTCTACACGAGAAAAAGTCTTATTTCTTCGTAATCTTTAATTAATTAATACTAGCTGACCCGGCATGCTTCGCAATGCCAACATGAGAAATATTTTGCCCTTCAGGTGAGCTCGTTCACTGCGTTCAATCCCTGTAAAGTTTAGCTCGTTCACAAGTCTATAGTATAGTCTAGTTTTTTATTACTAATCTTTTTTTTTATTCCCTCAATAATTTAATAATAACAGCTGTTTATAAATGATCCTTTAAGTAATCCCTAGTGCACGTGTTGCTCGACATCGAGCAATTCATTTTGATACAATACAAAAGTTACATTCAGTTTTAAATCATTGAAATCATCTTCCCTCATTGTTTAGCCACGGGCACGGGTTCTAAGAAACGTATTACACTGGGCCATCCGGCCCCTCTCCCAGCGTCGGCGTCGTTCTCTCTACCCCAACCCCAATGCGGGTCTACCTGGCAACTGGCTCAGTGGCCGCGAGATGGATATTGACATTTTTTATGACCCCAACCGATAACGATGAGCTGGCACAGTGTCCGTTTCCCTTTTAAACCAGATCCTTCGTGGGAGCGACCATATATATATGAAGACCAAATGGAGGAATGGTTTGTTTATCCTTGCTAATAAACATTGCTTTGACTGAAGCCTTTTGGTTTGTTGTCGTTGTTTTTTTTTTATATTTTTATTATTTTATTTTATTATTTCACTGTTGCATATTAGCTGGTAATTTTACACTCTGTACCACACACATTGTAGCACATACATTGTAGTAAACACATTGTGTACCACTTTTGTAATATTATTTGTAACAGTTGTTATTAATCAATTTACTTGAAAAATGTTAAGTTTAACAAGGCATAGGTTTGACTTAGAAACATAACAGCTGACTTGGACTCTCTGAAAAATAACATCTATACTTATTTAATACGCTAAGGGTTTTTTGTCCTGAGAACTCCTCCTACAATTTTCAACCGATCTTCAAGTTTTTGGTGTCGTTGGATAGGGCGTGGCCTGTAGTTGTTTCCGCCAAAAACTGATAAGAATCGGACTGAAAATAAAGGCGCTATCTACAATTGAAATCTCAAAATTTCCCATTTAAATAACATTGGGATTAAATAAAGCATTTTAAACATCTGTTAATAATCAGCTGGAAATACGTGTAGTTTTGGTGATTAAAGAGATTCACAATATTGGATTGGTCGGATGTCATTGATTTAGAGCTAAAAGTAACATTTGCATTGTACGAAAATAAATTGCTCGATTTCGAGCAACACGTATACTAGACTGTACTTAATACGCTATTATCTTAATATCTTATTTAATACGCTAAGGGGTTTTTTTGTCTTGAGAACTACTCCTACAATTTTCAACCGATTCTCAAGTTTTTGGTGTCGTTGGATACGGCTTTGTCTGTAGTTGTTTCCGCCAAAAACCTATGAGAATCGGACTGAAAATAAAGGCGCTATCCACCAGTTAAATCTCAAAATTTCCCATTAAAATACCATTTTGATTGAATCAACCATTTTAAACATCTGTTATTGTTCAGCTGTAAATACATGTAGGTTTTTGTGATTACAGATATTCACAATATTGGATTGGTTGGATGTAATTGATTTAAAACTATAAGTAACATTTGTATTGTATCTAAATAAATTGCTCAATTTCGAGCAACACGTATACTAGTAAGTTATTAAAACCGTTATCTATACTTAATTAATGCTCTAAGGTTTTTTTTTGTGGAGAACTCTTCCTACAATTTTTAACCGATTTCAAACTTTTGGTGTCGTTGGATAGGTCTTCTCTAGTTGTTTCCGCTAAAAGCTGATGAGAATCGGACTGAAAACAAAGGCGCTATTCACCGTTGAAATCTCAAATTTTCTAATTAAAAAGCTTTGGGATTAAATAAAGCATTTTAGACATCTGCTAATTTAACAGCTGTATATAAGTGGTTTTTGGCGATAATCACAATATTGGATTTGTGTGGAACACCCCACAGATAACAAATAATTTAAAAATAAACAACAAACTAATTATGTCATGGGATAGTGCAGATTAAATTGCTCGATTTCGAGCAACACATTTACTAGTTGCATCCAATCTGCTACTTGACCGTGTTTGTTACGAGTTTACATTTTATGTGATTTTTTTGTTTATAGTTTAAATCAACCCCCCACCCCAATATTCCTGGAAAAGTTTAAGTTAAAAAAGATTTATATTTTGAATTAATTTTTTTTTTAAATATGTATTTTTTCATTTTGTTACCGTTGTTATGTTTCAAGTTAATTGAAATTTGATGGCACTATTGCTGCTTACTGTAACTTCCGAAGATGAAATATTTTAGAGTATTAAGAAAGTAATAATTTACTGATGGTCTGTGTGGAATGATTTAGCCTACCTCCCACAATTTTACAACCTCCTTAGGTAGTTCCTTTAGCCCCTCCAGACCCTTTAAGGCCCTAGTGCGATAGATCTTTATTGTTTGACGTGAGAACACCCGTTTTGGGATTGGTTGGCAGATTTTAAGCGGCCGAGTCAGTTGTATATCATTATAAGGGTTGAGATTGATAGTTAAGCTGTGAGTTGTTTGTTCTACGTCGACGTTCACTTATACCACGGACCGAAGTGAAAGAAAACGAAAAAATGTGCCAGTCTCTAAATAGAATATTATTCGCCATTTGAAGAACATGAATTGTTTGCTTCAATTACAACAGTACTTCATATGTATGTGTAAAGGTGATAGAATCATTTTTACACTTACAATTATCATTGACTATGTACACTAACCTTTTATCTTATGATAATACTAATATAACTCAAATTAAAATTACCAAAACCCCTCGGCATTGTCACGGTAGGTGATTTATTTGTTTTAAATTAATAGCAATAATTTAACTATCACTCATGCTGAAGCACATACAGCATATAGGAGATATCTTTAATTTTGTTTTCTATTGCTATGATGCCAAAGAAATGTTCTGCATTAATTAATTAATATTATTAGTGAAACTAAGATAATGTTTATTTCTTGTTGGTTATTGACAAAAAATGTAGCAGGGAAAGAAGTTTTTTGTTATCTTTGATTAAGGAAAGAGTGTCCGCGACGAAGTTGTAAGAGGGAGTGTTTAAATATTTTTATCCGAGGTATTTTTGTAACACTATCCGTTTCCGCTACATTGATTCTTTTAAAGACGCTGGCCAAGCAACATGCACAATACCGTAATATAGTTAATTCTACTCTTAAATATTATCTCTAAATAAAAGTAATATGTACTATATATTTGTCAAATACCACTCACTCACGTATCTCCAAAACTGTAAGGTCTAGAGGGTTTAAAACTTGGCATGGACGTTCATCTTTGCTCAAAAACGCTCACTAAGAAACTATTTTGCAAAATTCCGTCAAGGCTCCACCCCGCAAGACTTAAAAATTTTGTTACAATGTTATTCTTATGGGGGGATTTTTAATACAAACCAAAGCAACAACGAATCTCCAAAAGTAGAGAGCATGCATGATTAAAATTTGGTATAGACGTTACTTTTTACTTATTGATGCTCACTAAGAAACGGTTTTACGAAATTCCTGCAGGGCTCCACCCCACACGACTTCAAAATTTCGTTACAATGTTATTCTTATGGAACACTTAAAATACGAATCTAGGGAACAACAAATCTCCAAAACTATACGACCCACAGGGTTGAAATTTGGAATGGCCGTTCCTCTTTGCCCATAGGTGCTCACTAAGAAATGGTTTTGCGAAATTCCTTCAGGGCTCCGCCCCACACGACTTCAAAGATTTGATGTAATTAGCTGTTGAAGATTCAAAGCTATCAGCTGTTAGTGAAATAATACATTTAAATGATGATGAAACCATACGACAATATTTTTATCTTTGTAAACAATTTAACTGGTGTAAAAATGTTTATTAGTTAAGAATTTGGGTTAGGTTAGTCTACTTTGTCAAACACCACTCACTCAGTCTCATCGAATCTTTATAACCATAGGGTATAGGGGGTTGAAATTTGCCATGGACGTTTCTCTGTGTTAAAAAATTCTCCCTAAGAAACGGCTTTGCAAAATTCCTTCAGGTCTCTCTACCCCAAAGGACTTCAAAATTTCCATTTTATATTATTCTCATGGCCAATATATTATATTATACAAATCAAGGCAACAACGAATCAGAAAAGCTATAGGACCTACAGTGTTAAAATTTGGCATGGGCGTTCTTCTTTTCTCATAGATGCTCACTAAGTAACGGTTTTGCAAAATTCCATCAGGGCTCCGCCACATAGGACTTCAAAATTTCTATATAATGTTATTCATAGCTAATTTTTAGTTCGAATTTAGGAAACAACGAATCTGAAAAACTATAGGATCTATGATGATGAAATTTGAAGTGGATGTTCCTCTTTGCTCATATGTACGTGCTCACTACGAAACTGGTTTACAAAATTCTATCAGGGCTCTGCCACACACAATTTCAATTTTGGTCTAATGTTATTCTTATGGCCAATTTTAAATATAAATCTAGGGAACAAAGAATATGAAAAGCCAGGTGACCTAAGGGGTTGAAATTTGAAATGGAAGACACACTTTGCCCATAGGTGCTCATTAAAAATCGCTTTTTAAAACATCTTTAGGGCTTCGCCCCACGGGACTTCAAAATTACTTTTAGGGCCTATTGGGTTGAATTTTGGCATGGACGTTCCTCTTCGCTCATTGGTGATCACTAAGAAACGCTTTCACAAAAATCCCTTTAGGGCTCCACCCCAGTTGTCTTCGAAATTTCAATATAATGTTACAATTATGGTCAATTACAATATGAATTGAAAGAAACAACGAATCTATGAACTATAGGGTCTGCGGGGTTGAAATTTGGAGTAATCTCTTTGGTCATAGGTGCTCAATAAAAAGTGGCTTACACATTTACTTCAGGGCTCTGAAGTAACCTCAAAATTACCTCAAATCGTTTGAGAAATATAGTTTTTTAATTTATCTAGGCCTCCACCCCACTGGACTTAAAACTCATTCTATGGCCTACGGGGTTGGAAATTGACATGGACGTTCCTCTTTACTCATTGATATTCCCTAGGAAACGATTTTGCAAATTTCCTTTAGAACTACACCCCACAGAACCTTTAAGTTACAATAGATTCTACGGGGTTAAAATTTGACGTGGATATTCCTCTTTACTCAAAGGTACTAAGAAACTGTTATGGAAAAATAGTTTTTGAAGTCCTTTAGGGCTCCACCCCACTGGACTTCAAAATTACTCTATAACCTACTGGGTTAATATTTGACATGGATGTTCCTCTTTGCTCATAGTAAGTCACCAAGTAACAATTTTGGAAATATAGTTTTTGAAACCTTTTAGGGCTCGGCCCCACTGGACTTAAAAATTACTCTATGGCCTACGGGGTTAATATTTTACATGATCGTTCCTCTTTGTCCATAGGTACCCCGCTCACACTATTTCAATGTATTAATCTAAATGAATATATTAAGGAAGAAGATTTCGTAGGTCTTAAAAGAGATTAAAAAACAAATTCAACACGGGCGAAGCCGTGACGGGCAACAGCCAGTATTATATAAATCACATAAAAATTTTGAAAAAATATATCTCACACTGAATAAATGTTATACTTTATTGGTAGAACTTTTTTCTATGGAATACAGATATTACATCTTTTTATCCTTATTATATTAAATTAATTTAGACGATCAATTTATATAATCCACCTTCTAAGAGAGTAAATGTTAAATAAAATCTCTTTAAACTATACTAAACAAAAACTCAACGCCAAAATGTTATTAAGTCTTATCCTATTACCCATGTATCTTTTTGAAACCATTATGTGACATGCTGTATAATAGTAAGTTACTTCCCAATCTATTTGCAGCGCCCATACATTAACATAATGAGTTGCGCGAATCTCCGCTCTTCCGCGTAAGTTTACGACGCTCTTTTAAATCTTTCAGCTAATGGGGGACCTCACAAATAAATGATTCAAGTGAGAAATAAAATTTTGAATCTTCGCTACAAAATTCCCAATGACAGCTTTTACTTGACCAAAAGTAAAACACTATTTCACATCCTACATATTTCATTTGATTATTCAATTGATTTAAAAGTAGTAACTTTTATTAAACTAAATGCAATTATAATTCATTACACATCTTTTTAATGCTATAAATACTGCAAGAATCACCCTTTCCAACAGAATCTTTTATCAAGTAATCATTCGTTGTTTCAGTAGGCAAAAATATAGGTATATTGAAGTGTTGTTGTTATTTCCGTCGCTCGGTTCCGCGGCCTTTTACCACCCAATGGTCCCGTGAAATCCACGATTTTCACCCATTGAATATGCAGTCCAGTGAAACTTAGTCCGAAGAAAAGCTGGGGAGCCTAACCCACCCATGAGCGGGCCGTCCGGCAGAACGAAATGGGCTCGTAGAAATGTCTGAGATATCACAAGAAGATTGCATGAGTTACCTAAGTTTAAACGTAGGATACTGGCTTTACCTAAATCTTGCTGTCGTTTTAAATATTTTTAGATAAAGATGACAAATAATTAGCAGAAGTTTGTAAAACGGAGAAAGCTGATCACAAACAACTCTAACCCCTAATGACGCAGCGGCGAATTTCGGGGCGCTATTGTTTGGGCACGGACGGATACGGGGTTTAATGTTCCAAGTAAAGGACAATGTTACCGCCTGGACCGCTCGCTACCTGCAAAGTCGGCGAACTTGAATCTGTCACTACGGGGACATGCCGAAATTTATGACAGGCAGCGCGCTTGACTAGACATTCACTATATCACTATTTTGAGAAGGGGACCTCACGTAGTGGGTATTTTAACCTGAATATAAATATGAATTAAAGATTAGTGTACATATTGATAGGATAAATTACCGAGCTGACTTAATAAAAATTGTACACAACTCTTGGTTGTTATTGGTGTATTTTATGATATTCTGTGAATCAAAGTACATTTTAAAGACTCGTTAAATTTTGTGTGTTTTTCTCAATTTTCAGCGGTGGTCACTTAATGGGCTAGAAAAATTAACAAATCCAGTGAGGATTTAACAGGAAAAAGTTAACAGGACCATTCAACCAAAAAGTCCGAAATCAGTTAAGTTTTTTTGCCCGCTGTGATGCTAAAACATAACAGTTAGTTACCCACAACCACTTTTATCCTTAATTTATCCTTGTATAGCTTTTCATTTTCACAAATTCTCCAAAAGTGAGTAAAATGGGTGAATTTGATTCAGTTTTGGACACTTAATAATGAATAGCTTCAACATTAAGAGGCAGTGGGATCATTTTACATTTACGATGCAATTACTGTTTAGGTAAGAGGTACTCAGATAATCCATTGACAAAATTTGCAATGGCATATTTTTATGATGATGACATCTAATCTGGTCACATATCCATTAGCCTAAACAAATGTAAACCGAATTATGAATTTTTCCATTCATGCTCATACACCGTTTATACCGTGGGCTAAAATGCCTCTATGTGGTGTAGTAAAAAGGTCTATGCAAAACATAGTGACTCATTTACATGCTTTAGTCAAATAGGGATGTTTGCGGGTACAGCCATTTTTAGTGCCATACAGTGGTGGACTTTTATTTTTTTTATTTTAAACAAAATATCAACATACAATGCACCGTTATAATAAGACTTACAATACACCTTTATAATAAGACTTACAATAAATTTTATTGTAAGGTATAACTATTACTTTGGTAAGAAAATTCGCCGGGCACTTACTGGGTAAAAGGGGTCACTCACTTGGTCGAGAATGGTCACTTACTGGAATCGTGTCTGTCAAAGAGATGTTATATTTTTATATACCTTTTTATAATTATTCATTAATAATACTATTGATAAATACTCCTAAGATTTGCATTAAAAGACAGTAGAGGTTTAGGAATTGTGAGGACACAAATGACCTGGTAGGATCTTGTAACACACATAGATGACTCTTTACCGGTTACTCACTGGTGCCTTTACCCTACAGTAGGATTTTAAATCTTGTCACTTTCACAATCACATTTGAGCTATTATTTAATGATATGAAATATAACTAGGGGTATCTGTGCAGTGCAATGCGCTGCATTTACCCGAGTACCTGGTAGTAAAACAAAATTATCACAGCTATAAATGCAGTGATAATTTTGTAAAGTAACTTACAAAATTATAACAATGTTAATGCATAATTAATGCAATAATTATGCATTATTGCATAACTATAACTAAAATCTATTGTTAGTTTAGTACCCCTTTGCCTAAAAATTCAAAATTATATTTAGCTTCTAGGCCAAACTGTTTTATGTCAGCGTTACTACTATTTACTATTTAGCGTTTTACTATTTGACGTTTTACTATTTGGCGTTTTACTATTTAGCGTTGGTCTGTTTTACTATCAACAGCTGTATTATTGTAATTATTTTGCAATTCAATACAAATTATTCTCCATGTTAATCTTATGGACAAAAAACTAACTTTAAAGGCTTCCCATGCCCTTCAGAGTAGAAATGTACAAAATCTAAAAACTTATAAGAAAACTACAAACTAAGACGCATCTTATGACATCTCAAACATTGAATTTCGTCTATAAATGAGAGAGGAGTAGTGTTTACAAAAAACTGCTTACGTTCGTATTAAATAGAATATAGATGGATATATTTAATGAAATTGTTTTCCTCCATAGACTGCTATTGTGAAAGTTCGTCATATCTTAGCGTCGAGACACTATTTTTAATTAGTTCTTCCGACTTTTTCCGCGTAGTGCCTAAAAGGTAAACATTTCACTTGAACATATAACCACTTATATGTTGTTATATGTTTATTGATTCTTGAAACAATCTCTTGAGGTTTAAGGTTTAAGGAAGGTTTGGACGGTAAATTAAATTATTATTTAATTTAGACTCCTTGGGTCGAAAACATATAGTTTGACTAGAAATCTGTAAGGTTTTGATAAGTGGTGTACAAGTTATTGTGTATTCTTTACAATTTAAAGGTAGATTTAAATATTATACTTATAATGGCATAATAGTTTGATTAAGAACAATCTTCAAAGAAAAACTTATATCTTCACCATAATTTTACACAGTTATCGATGTATTAACATATCATTTACGCTTATTACTTACATAGTTAGGACGACTTAATTTGTCTAGTCCTTCTGACTTTTTCCCCTTAGCACCTAAACGGTAAACATTTCACTTAAAAATATAACAAATTTAGACTCCTTGGGGTTGAAAACATATAAGTTTGACTATAAATATGTAAGGTTCTGAAAAGTGGTGTAAAAGTTATTGAATATTATTTTTTATTTAAATGGTTGATTTAATTATTAACATAATAGCATAAGAGTTTGATCAAGAAAAAACTTCAGTGGAAACTTATTGTTCATTATAATTTTACATATTTTTGTTATATTAACATAGACTCTAACCTTATCACTTACACGGTTAATTAATTAATTATTTTAATTTTTCCGACTTTTCCCGCGGAGCGCCTAAATGGTAAACATTTCACGTGACGAAAATAACCAGCTTAGACTCCTCGGGGACGAAAACATATAGTTTGACTACGAATCTGTAAGGTTCTCATAAGTGGTGTACTAGTTGCATTCATTATAATAATTGCTTTAATTATTGCATAAAAATAGCTTAAGAGTTTGATTAAGAATAAATTTAAGAGAATAAATAAAACATTTTACTCCTTAGATCGAAACCATTTAGTTAGACTACGTATCTCTAAAGGTATAAAACTTTTTCTTTAATTGTTACGTTTTTTATCGCCACAATAGTTTTACCATCATTATGTCGTTTTTTTCTAATAGTTCACATGTAAAAACAATTATTTTTAATTGTTATTAAACATTTTTTGCGTTAGGATTAGATTTAACGTTTCCTTGCATTGTTTGTTTTTGTGGTTTTTATTAACGGTTGGCAACACTGACCCAATGCAGGGATAAGTGATGGAAAAAAAAATTAATGTGGGTTAAGTGTCTATACATATCTATTTCGGTGTGTATATTCGAACACTTATCCCACGCAGGGGTATGTGACAAATGCAGGGTTATAATGGTATATATATATATATATATATATATATGTGTGTGTGTGCGACGGGTGTGTATATATATATATATAAGTTAACATGATAATTCACGAAACCGTGTTAACTATTATACAAGAGCAAAATTTCTTGTGTCCTGTTTCCTTTTTTCCAATGTCCTTTTTTGTTTACAAAAAATTTCCTTTTTGATTGTTTTGCCAACGATCAAAACATTTAATCGTAAATTACTCAATTACATGATGAAATTCATCTAAATGTCAACAACTTTCCCGCTGAAAGTTTGTTTCTGACCCAAAAATAAAAAAAATCATCGCTTAGTAACTTTTTAATGTCAGACTAAATAAAAAATTAAAAGTTTCCAACTTGTAAATTACATTTTTTTTCACAAATTAAAAAATATTCATATTGTTAGATTCTGCATTTCATACAGAAGCCGAATATATACGTTTTATAGCATATCAACCAGTTAGGTTAGGTCCAGGGGCGTGTAAACGGCTTCGCGCTATCCTTAAATTAACACTGATTTCGCCGTAGACGCTAGGTTGAAGGGGGGGATTACACGTAAAGGAACGGCACAGGAGTACAGCGCGCGCAGCCTGGTGTTGAGTTGCCCAATTAAAAAAACCGGCAGAATTAAAGCCATAAGGTCTGTTCTTCTTATAAGACTCTGTATTCATTGGTGTAGCACCATTTGGCCTGGCGATTGAGCGAAGCAAACGAGCCAAGAAAAGTCAGCAAGTAAACGGAGGGATCGAGCTTTGCCTGAGAAAGGAAAGTGACGCTTTATAATTTTACCGAGCATAGGCTCTGTCCCCATGATATTATAAGATAATATAGTCTCCTAATGATTAGTCGGCTAAGGGTATGACAATGAAATTAATTAATTAAACTTACGAGAGATCATTGCAATCACATTAAGTTAAACTTGTTACAATTAACCATAACAACTTTATCTATGGTATCATACAACACGTGATGCATTAAGAATTTTTTTTAAGTAGGGCTTAGTCGTTTACATTAATACTATATGTAAAAACGTTGTCATTGAAAAACACAGTCCTATAGTTTTGAGCCACGTTAACAAAGATCATCATGGGGATAAATATAACGAAAGTAAATACTAAAGTTTTGGTCTGATGATTTGAATCAGGTGAAAGTAAATACAATGTTATGAATTAGGTAGCTTTCTCATTTAAAGTATTGTATGAAGATTGGTAATAAAAACTATAGAGGATAATATAGACTTGTGGAGAGTTAGCGTATAGCAAAAACATTCACCTGAAGAGCCAAAAATTCCTAAGTTTGGCATTGCAAGGCATGCGGATACAAGCTAGTTTTTATGCACTAATGCTGGTTACACTCTGTGCGGTTTTGGTCACGGAGGCGGACATTTTTAAAACTGCAAAACCCTCCATGTTTGTGTAAACACCAATTAAGAGTCATCGTCTCCGCAGTAAAATCACTGAAATATTTCTGCTAATTCCCCAGTTTCGGATGGTGTTTAATAGATAGATAGATCTATAAATATGGGATAGATAATTCTTCTAGATATATGATACTCATAAATCTGTGTTTAATATGTAGACAGATACATAGATAGATAGATAGATGAGTGAATGGAAAGAGATGCATTGATGAAACGAATTTTTCTACACCTTAAACGTTAAAATTTGTCTACAAATAAGAAAGGAGCTTCGTTTAAAAAAAATCGCCTTTTTGTGTGATATTGATAAATATATAGATAGATAGGTACATAGATATATAGATGCAGAGATACATATATTGATAGATTGATATTTATTCATCGTAGAATAGGATGCAGAAAACCGGGTGACATTATCTCAGTTCGTTTGTGCACTAGAGCTGAAGGAAGCGAGTGGTGCGTACAGAGTAGATATAACGGACCCGTAGAGTAAGTGGACCTCTTTTCCAATATATAACGTATTTAATATAAAACGGCTCATAGAGCCTATGGCCCTATTTTATAATTTTATTTAATATTAATTGGAGAAGGTTCATAGACTCTATGGCCCTATTTTATAATTTTATTTAATATTAATTTGAAAAGGTTCATAGACTCTATGAGCCAGTAGATGCTTTGGACCCATACATTTAATTTAAATGGGTGCATAGGCTCTATGATCGCTTTAAATTATATAAAAATATTCAAACAGGCTCATAGAGCCTATGATCGGTAGAGTAAGTGGCCCCATGTTATATTTTATTTAATATTAAGAAGGGCCATAGAGCCTATGATCGGTAGAGTAAGTGGCCCCATGTTATATTTTATTTAATATTTAAGAGGGCCGTAGAGTCTATGGTCGGTAGAGTAAACGGACCCTAACCGAGTAAAGTGAGAATATGAAATTAGTTTTTATGTTTTTGTACCCATTTACGAAAGCATAGTCTCAAATGTATATGCCTACAAAACCATCAACTAATTCCTTTATACTAATACTATTGGCATTACAATGGGGACGAACCCAAACAATTCCATCAAACAGACGTAGCTTCACGTTCCATGACTTCAGTGAAACTTAAGGAAACGACACTTACTTTTTAAACATTTCAATGTAGAATAATTCTATCTAATATTGAAGCCTTTTTTACACAACTAATTTCTTATTTCTGGAACAATTTTATTAGTTTAAGGAGTACATAAGATTGCTTTACTTAGTAATTTTGTAATAATATTTAATTTTGAGGTATTTCTATTCTGAAAGGCAAAACCATCGTTTTTCTCTAAAGATATCATAAGGAATGTTTTTATTGAATTGTAAACCAAAAAAGGCGTTGATAATAAATATTAGAAAAACACGTTTTATATAAGGACAGAATATGAGAAATCAAACCATCACAATTCTGAAATTTCAATCCAATACTATTAATGTGGCACATCGCGCTGCATAGGCAGTCCTAGTTTCCAGGATTCGGTACACTCAGGTTACATTCCGTTGCTTCAAGATATAAACAAGTAAATATCGCAGTTCCGGTAACACTTGTCCTATAACCTAGACCAAGAAGAATCCCCGACCCTGCCTTGGATTTAACTACCGGTAGCCTCCTGGGTTTATGAAACTTCCACAACAAAGTCCTCAACCCACTTCCGGTCCGGAGAGCGATCCGGGTACAGTATGACCTCCAGGACAGCCGCCGCCGTCGCCACCGCGACGTGTCTCGACTTGCCACATATGAGTAGGACAATCAAACTCCGCCTTATATTATTTACTCACGTGCAAAACAGCTCTTCAACTATTGAAATTACCCAATTATTCAACTATAACCTAGGGAAAATAACAACTGTAATCTCCCGTTGGTGGCACAACTATGAAACTGTTAATTACAACAACTCTTTAGTCTGCAGTTTCTAATTTTAGATACTTTACAAATCGTCGTGTGGCAAGTGGCTGGTTTCTAGTCCCCAGGCACAACAATAACACGATTCTCATCAGAGACTGACGGCAGTGTCAGTGTCTCTCTCACGTCACGTCGCAGTGCGATCTCGCCACGGTGACGCGTGACCAGCGCTGACGTAACGTCGCGTTAACGTCACGTCAACGCCGCGTGACCGCGCCGTGCTCGATGGTGTGGTTAAGCGGGCTCAACCACGACAACATAGGCTGTGACAACAAAAGAGGCAATTAGAGCACCTGTCTGCTAAAAACGCTATAAGAAATTTTCCAAACAATTTTTTTTTTAATTAGAAATTATTAAATAATACTTACAATTAACCTTAAATTTTAATTAGAATAACGATTACGATTATTACGAACCATTAGACTTTTTGAAACTACTTTTAACTCACAGCAATGCAATAAATTGAACACATTTGCGATGTTGCATTGTTTATTATAACCATTCGTAAAAAATGCAGATGCAGTAGAAAAGGGCCCAGAGTAAAAGAAACTCATTTCTGCTGCTAACCGTTGTAACCGCATCACTTTAATTATACTAATGCGCAGCCACAACTATCACAGTTGTTACTGATGCGGAGAAAACATCTTTTTAACTTGGTAACATCACTAGGTTGATCCTTAACCAGTATAAAGAATGTGAAGTTATCGTGTTAAACATCATAAATAGACCAGACGTAGTTTTTAAGTATAGTTTTAGTATATGGCATCCAAATTTACAAAATTGAGTGTGAAAATCAAATAAGTTATTATTCTACCTTCTTCCTTGTTTGTTACTATGAGTAGGAAATCCATGGTGATATTACCAGTTTTTGGTTATTGTAGGTCTGATGAAAAGTTGTAAATGGCTTTAAGGTAACAGTAAATCTTAGTTCACGATAGCATAAGGAAGTATGGTGTTGCGCGTTTTGATAAATTTTGTTCCAAAATTTACTCTTAATACGAAATCTTCAGAACATGAGTTTTCGATAATCTATATTATTTTGGTTCAATCACAATTTTATAATTTAAAGTAATTTTATTCCGGTGTTAATTCTAATTAATTAATCACACCTAACTTTCGAGGCTTTTTGTAATATAAAGTGGAAATTATAACTATTTTTTTAATTGTTGAAAACAACCATTTCATCACGCTACCCTAACCATCTTATTGAATGAAATGAATTTCCAACTGACAACTGAGTACAAATGAGGTTATGTTCTGAGGAACGTGTTATTAACGTCTTCTGAGTGTAACGAAGCCCTGGGAGTAATAACCACTTGTCCCAGGTCCTTATTAGATCTACTCTCTTATGACAGTTTTGTGTGTTAAATTAATCAGTCACCAAAAGCTATGTTTTGATGGTCTTTTAACCTGTATCCTTATTTTCTAATTTAAGAAAATAAGGAAACAGAAATCCAGTTTGAAGTTTGAGGTTTATTAAAACCAATGTATGCTTCGCCCTTCCCTTAGTAAAAGCAAAGAGGGCCTTTAATTGTAACAATAAAAAGTGTCGGGTTTAATTGCATTGTAAAGAACACATCCACAATTAAGTGCGGAAGCCACCATCAAAAGTCATGGTGGCAATAACTTCACGGAAACCATTTAGAGCTAAATTATACTGTATAAAACCAGTATTTTGTACAATGACTTGCATTTAATAAAAAGATTGTTACTCCATCGGGTTTTTGAGGAATAAAAATCCATATAAAGAACGATGAAAATTTAACCATTTTATTTATTTTTTGTAGAAAATTAACAGGGGGGCCTAGCATTTGCTCGGTAAATTCATCCATTTTTTTGCAGTGACAATCTCAGTCAAATAAGCCCAATCTGGATACCGAGTCCAAAACAGCACGTTACTTTTCAAGGCGAGCACATTCGCTTTGCTCTCTCAGGGTGTTTCAATATAGGGTACACCTAATAGTGCTGCAAAAAGTATGGTTAAAAACTGATGATTATTTTTATTGTAGTATCGACCAATAAATCAGAAACTGGCTACAATGCAAAACCACAAGTTTATAATGGACCACATGGTTAGTACTTTGATAGTCGAATCGGCTGCTGTTTTCAATATTCCTTTTGTGTTGATTTTCAACTCCAATGCAAGATTAAAACGAAATGAGATTTTTGCTAGCACAAAACCTGTTTTACATCATTTTAAACCCGAAAATAATTTGATTTCAAATTTTGAATAAAATCTCTATAGCCGTTTTGGAGATTTGCGTGCAATGTGCATGCATGCATACATACATACAAAGATCTTACTCGTATTAGAGTATAGCATATGTTATAGCTCTGATTTGCGTTTTGAAGATAACAACTAACATATGATCAAGTCCTTAACATGAAATACTTATAGATAAGATCGTTTCCACGTATTTTCATCCCTATAAACAATCTTGTGAAGGAAGCGAGTGGGAAGAGAAAGGCCAAGTAAGTTACAGGTTGATTTACGGTCGTATCGTCGTTAACCACTTCTACGGAGAGAACCGACCATTATGGCTTCATGATTCGACTTGTTTGGTGACGGCGATTGTCTTTGTGTTAAGAAGGTGATAAAATTTGCTTAGGTAACGTCGTGATGTCACAATGCACCCTGTACGTAGTAGTCCGAGCTACGTAATGAGTCCCCCTTAAATTTGAATCGAAAATATTAAAATTAAAGTTTACAAAACAACAACTAAAGCTCAATATTATCCGTTATCATCTTTTAATTACAGAGTTAAATAGGAATTAAAATTATCTTCTCAATTAATTAGGCACAAACAAATTCACTATTCGGTTTTTGTTAAGTTTTTTTTTTTTTTTTTTTTTTTGTAAATAAATTATTATTTTTCAATGATTTTTTACTAAAAATGAAGATAAACCAAGAACTTAATAAGCAGGCTCAAGACAGATGGTACTTTATTGAATAAATACTAATATAAAAATAGGATACCTCTATTAATAGTTTAAAAGAAAAAAAGTTATAAAAAGTCAGGATTATTTAAAAAAATATTAACTGGCCACAACTGCGTAAATTGTTATTAAATATTTTATTTTATTATGCCAGGGACATAGACAGTGGAGTCGGCAGTGTATGAGTACTGTATGACCATGCAGGAGCTCGGAGCGGCGTCAAGCATAGTGATGGCCACTCGGTAAGATTCCTTTGTCACTGCGAGAGTCATAAAGGACTTGAATTAATAATCGTCACTTGGTGATGGAGATATATGATTATTTATAGCCCGAGTTATTTGCCTCGAAATTCTTAAATGAATTGATTCAGAACTTCAAAATGAGTATACAGGTTAAACAACTTAATTGCACCACCACTGGCATATTTTGAGATATGTATACATGGTGTATACACCATAATTTAGAGAAAAATTCAAATTGGGAACATCACTTATCGTATTATATAAGTTTAAAATATAAGTGATTTAAAAGGATTAAATTAAATCCTTTTTAATTTAAGGCAGTAAAATTTATTAATTACACTGTTCATTTAAACATTAACTCCATTGAATTCCATTGTTACATTGTTAATTTAACTGTAAATGCCCTTCATTTTCTAATATGGCGGTCAATATTAAAATTCATTATGGAACACTATATATTTCATGGTGTTTTCGGACATTTGCTCCTGAACCTACGCGTTTAAGATTTTCGATTTCAAAAGGAGATACCAAGTTGAAGTTTTGAAATTTGTACAATTTAACTGTAACACACAGCGCATCTCAGAAACTAATGAAATTTTCACTTCAGCTTGTTATAGCTCCTAAATGGTAGGTTTTAGTAAAAAGTATTCAAGAATTAAATGTCTTAAAATTGCATGAAGATTCCAAAAACACAATAAAATGTGGGGCGTTAAATAAAAAAAATGTTAAGGTTGTCCTCCATATTGGAAAATAGCGGCCATTTATAACGGCCATTTATGGAGCTCATGTTTTTTATTACTTTTACTCGGTGATTTTCCCCATTTTAAGTTTTCTCTAAATCTCACAATTTGTTATATAACAATGGCAGCACAGTTAACTTGTTCACCCTGCATAGTGTACTGAACTATTTTCACAAACTCGTTTTATGTTTGAATAACAAAGTAGTTGTTATAAACATATGGACTGCAAGGTGATTTGTTGTCAAATCGAATCAAAGGTTGAAACATACAGCAGTAGACCCAGGAGTGTATTCCCTGATTTTAAGGACAATTTGATTCACCATAAAAAAGACATACCGTTTACATTATACTTTCTGTAGAGGGTACAGTTCAATTTCTTTAATGTTTGAATTCATGATCTAGAAATAAAATATATTGAGTATACATCATAAATGCAAAATGCTGTGAAATGTATCTGTAATATACTCCAAAAGTAAATTAAAATAAAACGTAATAAAATTATTTTTCTATCAGTAGAATATGAATAGTACAATTTTAAGTACGATATCGTTCTAGTTTTTATTAATTTTAAAAATTAAATTCCAATAATTAAAAAAATAGTATGAATAAAATAGTGACCATTCATTGAATTAACTCACTTACCACAACTCCTTATAGGGCTTGTGAGCTCTGGGGTTTTCCACGCCTTTAATTTGTATTTTTATTTGTTTATATATTTATATGTTTTTTATATGTTTCCATCCGATTTATGAACAATCAATTAAAAAAAAATATGTTGAAATATATAATTTTAAACTTTCTTGGATGCATTTTAAAAACAATTACTGGACAAGCGAGGGTACCTGTGTGAGTGGCTGCGTTGCCGAGTTAGTTATTGGTCACCAACCCGTTCCCTGCCGGTGAAAGTGCAGTATCAGTACAGTAACACAGTTCCAGCTGCAGCAGAGATATAGTAAACACGGGGGTCACTGACTGCTCACATTCACTTTCTTATCACCGGGAGAAATAGAGCGTCTGCATTTTTATTGCAGTGCCATTAATGCAATCAGTTATACTCCTTTGCCTTATGTATTTTTTATTTCAGTGGCTCATTTGTTAGTCCACACCGTTCTCCCTTCAAATTTTTCAATCAGTTTGGATTTATATATTTTTATTGATCGATCTACACTGATTCGTGGCATAGCCTTTTCCATAACCACTTATATTATTACTAGAGATAGCTTTGATGGTAGCTGTCCCCTGAATGTAACCGTCCAAAATCCAAAAACTGAAAACAAATTTTTAAATGTAAACATATCAGCTAGTCTTTCTAACTAACAAAGCTTCACCAGACATATATGCTAATCTAACACTCATTTATGTCATTTATACCTACCTTAAAATAATGTACACCTATATAGTGTCACCATTCTTAAGTAAATGCATCTAAATAAAAATGTTTCTATATTAATGTTTATGGACTAGTTAACTTACCCATGCTTGGCAAAGGTAGACTACTCAAATAGCAACGTCAAGAGCTTTCAATCAAGTATTAATGAGGTTTTGACTTATCTGAATGCTTAAACAAATTTGTGTTACCTATATCCTACATTCAAAACCAAACTTCCATTTATACATATATATAGAACCAAATAGCAGGTGTAGTTCCACTCTTAAAGGAATAAAAACCACATCGTTGGCACTAAATTGTATCTTAAACAGTTGAAGCCGAGTGTTATTTTATAGTTTGACCACGGACGGCAGCCATATACCCGTTTCATGTTGTAGTAGTGGAGATTGCTGCAGACAGGTTGCTCGGAGCCATGACGTCATAGTATGGTAGATTACCGGCCGGTGCGCGTGTAGCGAACGTGTCAGTGATGCCACACTTTAAATATAATCGGTATGATACTCTCTTAGAATAACACTTGGCCATTTCGATGAAAATTCAACACTTAAAGTGTCAGTAACCCTGCTGGTTAACACGATAAAAATTAAAAAGCATGATTCTGAAATCAATCAAGTCAATTTTCCTGAGTATTTAACTGTTATTTGAAAGACAGTAGGATATTAAGAAATAAGCATGATTTTGGTTGATGTCCGTAATCAATTTAACCTGGGGTTCACCAAGATTATTCTATGTTATTTGATTTTTTTATGTATTTCTTTTAAGATAAAAAGTACCCAGCACATTCTTTTTAAAGAAGAAACTGGACGAATTGTTTCTACACTATATTCTTGACAAATAATCTCCTCAACAACAAGCTTGATATTTTAAATATACCTCGAGCAACAATAATTGTTGATGTAAGATAAAACCATCCGTGGGATATTTATTATGCCTGTTTTATGCAACCGTTTTATTATACTGTACTCACCCAAATGGATAGAGTTTTAGGTCTTTTAGATCAGCTTTGATATGCAATACAATTCTACGGTTCAGAACTTCAGTGGGTAGGCTTAAGATCGTATTGAATTTGATGACCTTTCTTCTTTGTTATTTTATGAGGCAAAACTAACAAGTAGCATTCTATTTTATATACCCAGCTATTTACGATATGTCTGAGGGTAGCCCAAGTTAATCAATTAAATCAATTCAAAGACAGGTTATCAAAACGATTTCTTACACCCAATCAAAAAGGGAGCGGCTGAAAAGAGTGGTGATATAACGCACAATGTACAATAGTTGGGGTGTTACCCAACGCTGGTGGTGTGGTGTGTGTTGGGTGTGTTGGGTCTAGACGGAGGGCCTACAGCATGGTGTGTGTGAAATGCATGTCACAGCCCGGCCGTGCGCGCGCGTGCGTGCAGCGTTATTGCACAATTACAAAGACCGCCCCACATATTACAGACGGAATTGTATAAGAGAGTGGATACCAGGCCGGCACATGTAATACTGGTTTACTGACCTGGTTGTTAACTAAGGATCATCCAAGCCCCTAATTGGAAGTTTTGGGAAACTGTAGTTATGAAGCTCAGTGCCACACGGTTTGGGGGAAAGGAGGAAGTTGGGGTGTCATTATTGTAGGACGTGCCTCTAGGTACCAGGAACAAATTAATTATCAATTTGAAATCGGAAATGCTATCAATTTGAATATTGTAATTTGCAAATATTTGAAAGTTTGATTAAAACTTCATTTTTTCTCTTGTTAGAGGAAACATAGTATTAGGAAAATGTTTTGTTCCTGCCACAATTTAAAAATTTTGGTTAGTAGTGCCGGTATTCGTTTCATTCATCGTTTATCTACCAAAATTGTTTCCATTGTACTGTTACGACACTTTTCAGGTATTATAAAATATCTCATTTAAAATTTCCAAAACTCCATAGTTAACCATACAGTCGTCATTTTTTATATTTTTTAAGACTAATTCTTAATTTAAAAGGGCGTTGGAGTCAATCCAGATTCCGTATTTCCCCCATAAGAGCAATGTTAAACGGGAAACCAAATAACTCTTTTATTTGTATTCAGAAAATAATGGTTTATATCTCTAAATAAAGGGTTCATCAAGGCGGATTTGGTTTGCGAGTGGAGTTTTTTATAAAAAGTAGTGTTTTTTTATTAACTTGAACCAACAAAGCAAGTTTTTTACTACTTTTAAAACAGTTTCTACATAATTTTACAAATTATTTACAAAGAATTTATCTCGCAAACGAATACTGAAACGAATCGTTTTGTTTCATTTCATCCATCCATTATATTTATTAAGAAGTTGTATACTTAAGAAATATTGGAAAACTTAAAAATCCGGAGCCACCAACAATTATTTGATTTTATTTCTTATTCCTATCTAAAGCGTTTTGAAAGCATTTAAAGGCGTCGATTTCTACGATTTTTACTCTTGATGACCCGCAGCCTTGAAGACTCACGATTGTCTTGTAATGATAACCTTATAATTCTACAATTACAATTACTTCAACCGAATCTGCCAGACAGCACTAGGTCGTTATCTGATTATGACGCCACTTCGAATCTGAATCTCATAAATACGCTACAGAGACTAATTGGGATATAATGAAGTAAACATAGGTTGACCTCTTCACCCCGACCGTCAATTGTTGCAGTAGCGTCTTCATCATCGTCGTTGTTGGTACTTATTGACGTCGTCGTGAGGTGGTTTCAGTGGTTGAGTGTAAAATGTGATACAAAAGCCGTTTTATTAAGTGGAAGTAAAATACTAATACATAAACGCTATTGATCCCAGCTAATAATTTTAAAATAAAAAGCGAAGAAAATTATTTGTTATGAAATAAATTTTTACTTCCATTAATTTAAAATAGAGTGTCGTGGTTTTTTCTATCTCATATGAGGGTTTTTTTTTAATAAAAAGTTCATTCTTTAAGCCATCGCCATGTCACAGACAAATCATTCTCATTTTGATAGGTTTTAGGTCGCATTTGCTTAGTGCTTTAGAAATGTCATGTTCTGAACACTGCAGTTTCAATACTATCTGGAAACGAGTGATAAAACTAGCAAAATGAATGGAAATTTTATAACAATCCGCTGCTTATTTTTGTACATAACCAATTTATAAAAAATATCATAAAATGAATATTTTTTATTGAAACACCAAGCATTGATATTTTTAGTTGGTTCACTTAGGTGGGGCGACGTTAGTAAATAAACACTTTTCAGGAAACATAAATCGTCTGTAAAACGATGAGAAAATATTTAGAGTGTTATATTTTTTTATATTCACACAATAATCAGCATATTATAGAGAGTTTAGTGACAAAAATAAATCATTTTCAGTGTTAAAACTATAAAGCTCTCATTACTTTTTTACTAGATCAAAACCAAAGTAATGCAATGAAAGTCATTGCCCGATACAGTTGATTTTTTTTTACAAGGAAATCTTTATGAAAAATCAGACCTAGGCCTACAATGTGAAATGTCATCCAGAAGAATTGCAAACATCCCTTTGACTTGGGAGGGAAATTCTGTAGTAAAATGACTGTCTATACTCGACCTTTATCTTGTATGTGTTGTAGATAACAAAGTTGGCAAACAGACAACGTCGGACATCGTAGTAGAGATAGGACTAATGACTCGGATGTCTTTGAGTTTCCCGACAAATCCTTCTTTGGTTTTTTTTTTATTTTTAATTTAATAAACAAAACAGATATAAAATCGGGAGTGCTGCATGTTGAAAAAGTATAGTCTTATTGTATTTTTTAAAAATTATTAAAACTTAACTAAACAATTAATGAAATGTATAGATTATTGAGGTAATCAAAATAAATCACTTAAACACGGTGTTACAGCTATTAATCCGGATGTGATTTCTTAACCCGACAAAGAGCAACAAGTTAGGAATGGTTTGTGGTTGAATTCTGTGGTCTGCATGTTCGAATTTCAGGTGTCTCTGTCTTCTTGCGTCACTAAGTAAGATGGTCGGCAGAGTCGTCTCTTGTTCTCCCCAGTAGGTGGAAGGCAAGGTCTGTAGAGGAAAAAAACATAACTGCTTCCAAGGTCTGCTGAATAGCTATTTTTTCCGGATATGAAGCGTCAAAAATAAAACGGATAAATATTCGGATTGTTAGTTAATAACAAACCATTAGGTACTGACCAAATTAACAATTGTCAATCAAGGTAAATATATAACTATAAATTCTACCCTAGTTTGCTTCGAAATTCCTTATTTTAGTATTAGTTTAGACAAAAATCTCCAACGCAAACGAGAACGATTGTTGTTTCCTGCAACGTTGGCAACACTTGCAAGTAACAAAGAGTAATATGTTGGTTTTTCAACACTTTTTTAACTAACAAAAACTCTGTGGCGACATCCACGGATGTCGCAGAAACTGACATCATTGCTCTTATGGGATGTAGTTCACCTGTGCCACTACAGTCATCTTGGGTGGAAGGCCCCTGTAGAGGTATCGACACCCACTGTGCTGATATCTGCAGCGGCGGCGGTGGTCGCAGCGTCTTGCGCCCCCCTCTCTTATCATCCACTGATAGCAGCCGGCCGTCCTTGATGGTAGAAAGCCCAGGTTCCCTCAGCGCGTCAGCGCGCCAGTCTTGCTGCAACTCCTCTGGTGATCGTGCGCGTGTGTACAAGTGTGCGGCCGTGAGTGTACCGACTACCAGTGTGCTAGGATAACAAACACTCACCTACCTGCTATCGGTGAGTTCTGCTCCTTACTGGCTATCAATACGTGGTTAAGAGAAGAATAAGTGGATTTACCCTGCTTGGGAATGTCAAAACATCAAGACTGATAAACTAACCCCATAACCAATCACAACCACAACAATGATGGATAAATTGAAGTGAAATATATTAATACTGTATGGTTTATAAGACTTCGAGGGGATTTACGACATAATTATTTTTATTTCTATTTTAGAAAGCTAAAAAAGTTACTTGTGAAGAAATTAATTTTCTGCAAATTTTAACCACTCGAAAGTACAAGTCAATTTGTGGGCCAATTTATAAATATTTACAATGCTTCTATTCATAAAATGTATTAAAATAGATTTTTTTAAATGGAATATTTAACTTAATTGTTTGAATTTGATAAATATGTTTATAATGTTAAGAATTTTATTAATTGTTTTACTAGATAAGTTACAGGCCTAACCTATAAGTAAGTAGGCCTACTTCTAACTCCACAATGTTTCTTAAATTTCACCCATAACATCATTGATATGGTAGTTAATTATTTCTTAAAATTAACCTTATCATAAGCTTATTATTCCTTATGTAAAGTGATTTAGCACCACCAAGGATTAATACTACTACAGGGGGTGATTGATTACGAGTCTTAACTTGGATCAAAGTCAGGAAATGTTTGGAAATAACCGTCATGTCTACATACTTGAAATAGCATAACTATCCATTTATTTTAATTCCTAATTTATTATGACATAACAATCCTGTTTTATTATGATTTGCCTGCTTTCTTATTCACTTTTAGAGCAATAAATGGATTTTTAGGACTTAAATAGAACTAATAACTTATAAGTATTATAAGTTAATTCGAAACATTTTACTTATCGGCCTAATTACAAGTAGGTTCATTTCCTAGGATAACTTCAAACTCAAATCTTTCATGATATCTCTTGTCACAGTATTATTCAATTCAGTTTATTTATATATGTCGCAGATATAGGCTTGATATCGTCGAGGCAGTATTATTATTAAAATCATGGCTTATCTAAACACACACATTTGATGGTCTGATCCAACAGGATTGTACCAGTATATGAGATGTTTTCATTTTTTTTTTTTTTTCATTAATGGAAATCACGTTTTAAACCTAAAAGTACATTAGCTTCTTAACAAATTGCAATTAAAATAAATATATTATTAAAATAATAAATTATTCTTAAAAAAAATAAAAAAAACATATTTGATCAAGTAATCTGTTAAGGGGTAGGGTGGTTGTTATTCGTGATTTGTCATTACTATATGAAACCAAAATAGTAGTTTTTTATATAACTTTATTCTAAACACGTTTTAGCAAACATTTAGATTAATCAGTTCTTAACTGTTAGAATATTCATTTTTGAACTGCAACTTATTTAGTTACCTGCTATTTCAGCTAATTTCAGGAAAATTAAATTTTCACCTCAAAAGTGCATTAGCTATTTAGATTAGTATACTTAAGCATGTTTTTCATATAAAATTTGTAAATTCGGGTGTTCTATGTCATGAAACATTTGGATATGATTGTTGAATACTTTAGCACTGTGTTATCTCTGTCAAGTACTTTTTAAAAATATAAAATATAGGCTACATTATAATCAATTAAATAAATAAATTACATTATCAATCCATCCTCTACTCTGCTGCCACAAAGAATATTGTTGTAGATCAATTTAATCAGTGTTATTGAATAACCTAATAATATTTTTGGACCTTCCTGTTATGATAGGCTTACAGGTAGTGGGCTTAATAACATAATCTACTTAAACACTGTGAAGTATTTTTCTGCTTACTACTTGTTAACAAAGTAACTTAGCAGGGTTCTCAGTACAAAACTAAAATCCTAAATTATAGACCAACTAAGATTTTTTTCATTTACAGTTTTAGTATCATATTTATATTGTTCTATGCAGACGCAGCCATAGTTTTAAGGCTATACGACGAAACCTTACCAACAAAACAGTTAGGTATTTTTATCCAACAGTTTCTCAGTTATTCTGAACCGTATGAGTCTTCTTTGTGAGTATTCCCCATTAGAACGTATTAGCAACCGAAAACCTTCGTGCTACCTTGGCCCATACCTCTACCGTGTATTGTTCCTCTGTTATCGTCCATCCTTCCGTATCCTGAGGAGGTATACTCATTGCAACCTCTTCTTCCTGTATTTTAGGATGTATACTTCCCAAGCCTCCTGAATCCATTTTACACGCGTCCGAAGGGTTTAAGGTTTATTTTAAAAACCCCACACAAAAAAAATCAAAAAACAACATTCAAAATCTTGCAGTTAGCATTTTTCAGTGTTCAATTGTTAGCTAAACTTGTTATACGTATTGTAATAATTATATCACATTCTTAAGCAATCGAATCTAAGGTTTGGTAGTTTATACTCAATCATCTCAATATGTTAAATTAATCAAATATTTCTCAAATATAAATTTATTATACTTACTAAATTTACTAAAAAAAGTCTAGTGGCTTTAACTAGTAAAACTATGATTATTAGTTTTAATCCCCAATTATTTTTACCTCATGATTTTAAAGTGATTCTTCTTCAAAAACTTTAAATTTCCCAAAATATTTTTCATTCGTTTTGTTTCTTGGTTCAAGTCAGACATTATTAATTTGCCACACGCTTTCATCCATATCGCATGTTCAATTATGACTGCTAAATATTTTTTATGACTATTTTGTATGTCATTTATGGCGTAGTTTTTCCACTAATCACACACTTGGAGACAGTGAATTTCATACGAGGTGCAAATTACTCACGACAAACAAAAATAAAAATAATTTATTGTCAGATTGAAAGACCCATTATAGGTTAATACTGTATCCATATATTTTGGTTTTATAGAAGAATAGCTGGATGAAAACTTTACTAAAGAAAACAAACATGGAACTTTAAAACAATAAAATATTAAGTAAGAAGCCTTTTTGGGCCCCATGCCTATCTGACCAACTCCTTCCTTACTTGCGGTTTTTATCATTCGTTCGAATATCAAGTTACAACTCACTTGGTCAACAAGAGTGTCTGTCCGATAGAACAGTTTTCTTATTTAGAAAAATATTAATTAATACTGTAGAAAACATTAAGAAATACTTATGTAACGAATTAACAAACCAATTACGAGATGATTGTTGTGATAGCATAGGAAGTTTTATTATTAAGAAATTAAGTAATAAGCTCAGAGTAAGATTATAGATGGGTGGTCTATTTCAAAATTTGATTAATTTAAATACCCACAGTTTCTTAATTCCCATTCAACTTGAAATAAAGTCAATTTTATTTATTTTTTTTTTTTTTAGGTATGAAAGTATTCGTCGAGACCGAATTCCAAACCCTTAGGAAAGTAGAAAAATAAAGACAAAGTAGTAAATTTGGGTTGTAAAAACTCACTTTATCATCCTTGTTCCATCTTAAAACCAAGTAATATAGTTGAACTGACAAGAGCTCATTGAAGTCATTTTTTAAAAAATAAATTAAAACGAAGTAGAATCTTTGCCTACCTTAGCTCGATGTAGTTCAAACAAAGTTTTATAGCTGAACAAATGCTATTTCAATCCGATTGGTATTTGTGTGAACTAAAATTAAAAGACACCAAAGATAGATAACCAACCGGTTTTATTTAACATTTTCCACACATTTTACACTCATTTGTTCATATTGTTCACACAGTTTTCTATGACTAGGTGGGTACTAGTTTAGTTTCTTACTAAAGGGAAGTATAGGCTAATATTAAAATTGCATTAAATTGAGAGGTAATTAATTTGAATTAATGTCGAGTTTTATAATTGGAGAAAAACTGTTTACGGAAGAGCGTTGCAAAAAAGAACGAGGAGGAAGACAAGTCTCGAATGGAGAGAGAGGGAGTTGAAATAGGTGTAAGTCGAAATAAATTCAAGGATCTCGGGAGATTAAAATATTAGACGAAGGCCATCGCCGTGGCGATGACTATGATTTAATTTTTAAAGTAGAATCCGACACTTAAAAAGGTTAATCCTTATCTATCACATCTATCCATTAAGTCAAGGGTGAAAAGCAGAGGCCTTTGAATCCGCATAAAAAATGTTCTTGGTAAAATTTTCCTTGTATCATACTGTTTTGACCGTCCATAGCAGTATTAACGTGACGGTGGCGGTAGCGGATAGTCCATAGTGAAAGGTGTTACTTTGTGGAAGAAATTTCGTTAATTTTGAGGTAAAAGTTTTATTTTTTACATTAGGAAATCATATTGTAATGTCGATTAATTAGTATATTCAATTTATTGGCTCCTATATCAGATTAAATATTCTAATGATGTTTCACATTGGTTTGATACTATTAATTTTAATGCCTACTAAACAATTACAAAGCACAAAAGATGTGTAAAGCTATCCGGTCGACTAATTCTATCAGCACTTTTTAATAAGTATCAATTAAATGTCTACTGTAATATCCTGTAAAGCCTAATGACATGTAACCATAATTATTTGCTTGAAGGCTTATGGTATAAAATACTGTTTTTATTTTGTTTTTTTCTGCAATTAATTTTTCTTAAAACAGCTGCTTTCTTTGTCTGTTTGTATCTTTTAAATACCTATATCTAAATCTGTTTTGTCTCTTTCGTATATATTAAATAAGTCTGCATTTTAATATAAAATATAAATGTCTATAGCTAAGAACTACTGTTTATATTTTTATAAATCGATTTGAAAATTATATTTAGCTTTTGTTTAAGATGAACTTGTAAAGTAAGCAAAACAATATGACGTGTCAAAGATATCCATTTGGGGTGCCTAATCTTTTTTGCTACCTGAACTAACTATGATGGATTTTATACCAAATCCAACCCTCAATTTTCAAATTAAATCTCAAATTTTTTTAATTGCTTTTTAGATAACGATTCAACTCAAACCAGGTACAGATGATGGAAATTTCAATCTATAAAATAAACTAAAACATTATTATATAATGGCAAGAGAAATATGTTAAAAAGTATTTATTTGCTGTAAAAATTGGCCTGCTCACGCGCGCTCGTCTTGTTGTCAATGTGACCTGTAATAAACCTATGGCACAGTCATGATCACCCGCGTCAGCCTAGTACCCCATACATCCACTCTGCCCATACCCGGTCATGCTGAGCGCAACGCAGCACTCAGCACTTCCTCGGCGACACCCGACACAGTTGCAGCAGTGCTGACGACCTGCCAGCCGAAACAATGTGCTGACGGGCGGGCCAACGGGCCACTCCGGCGGGCAACCTAGAGACCGAATAAGCCCCGAGTAGGGGCGGATGCTACTTGGAAGCTATGCAAAGTTCGCAAATTGATGGCAACAAAATTTATTGCTCTTTATAATATACCCAACCGTCAGAGAATTGCCCCCTAGTTGGCTAAATAACCACTCAACTGGTTGATTTTTTCGTTGGAAGAAATACGAATTTTTAAAATTAATTGTTTGTTATTTTTCTATTTTAGCAATAACTTATGTGTATTTTATATGTACAAAACTTATTAGAGTTGTAAATACATCTTCGTGCCTTTTGTCCCTAACAATATAAGTTATTCTTTATGTAATGTTACCAAATTTACATGATCCTTGAAATATAGGCCCAAAATCTTTGTGCTACATTAAATATAAAGACTTTCTAATATAAGCAGTATTAACCCCCCTTTATAGTGTAGTAAAATTAAGCCAAAATATAAGTTAGCTGGAAAATAAAAAAAAAGATTCTGGGCAGCCAATTTTTGCTGAAATGTGTTTTATGTCATCCCATGACCCCCCTCGAAAAGTCCCCTGGAATCCCTAGAGGGCAACAAGCCTAAAAATGATGGGATGGCCCACGTGGAGTAAGAAATAAATCTTAATGCCGCAAACCCCATCTCTAAAGGTTGCCTGAGTCAAAAATGACAGCCTATCAAACTTTGAATAAAAATCTAATTTTAACCTAAACGTTTAAATACCCCCGTCGCAGCAGACCTGCGTACTTAGCGAATTTCCAACGATCTTGAGATATTGTATTTGCCCCATAAACACCATAGGAATGGGAATGTAGGTTTGCTGCCTTGGGATGTTGTTAGAAAATGTTAGATGTAATAGTTACGTTAGGTAAATGTCAAACTGTATCAATATTCGGCACTTTTTAATTTTCCCCATAAACCCCATGGGCGTGAGTATGTAGGTTTGCCGCTATATGGGTGTTGTAAGCAAATATCAGTTAAATCCTACCTAGTGAATGTACATACCAAATATTATCAAGTTATGGTGTTCTTTTCATTTTCCCCATAAACCCCATAGGGGTGAGTACGTAGGTTTGCCGCCATATGGGTGTTGTAAGCAAATATCAGTTGAAACCTACCAAGTGAATGTATATACCAAATTTTATCAAGTTATTCCAATAAATAAGTGAGATACAGGGTTTTGTTGATTTCCCATAAGATTAACATGGAAAACCTATTTATGGCTTTTCTCCGTAACCTGTTAAGCTAAGTTAAAAATTCAAAATACTAAATTGTTTGTTTTTTAAAGCTCTTTTAAATGATTTCAGTTAAAATTGTTGAATTTTGAAAATTATGCTCCAAAAATGAAAAAAAAAACCCATTTTTGACCCCTTTGAACCCCATAAAACCCTGTTCCCATAATCCGATCATGCTGGTTCGCGAACTCATGAAAATAGATCTAGTCTTACACCTTCATACCAAATTTCATCAAAATCGGAGGTCCCCTTCAAAAGTTATCAGTACCACGGACACACACACACACACACACACATATATATATATAAGTAGATAGTACTATGGGGTTCCTAGGACACTTTTGGAGACAATCAAAAATCAAACAAATTTCATAGTTTTTCAGTACAATTATGCAATATTTTTGCCATTTTTTGGCCAATTTTCAGCTTTTGTCAAATTGTCATAAAAAATATGCAAATTTAATGAAATTTTTAATAAATATGCATGAATTTATATAAAATTATTTACAGAATAAAAGTTTTTTAAAACCAGTAAAATTATAATTTTTTACAAGATGATTTAAAATTTATTATCAATACAATTATACTAAAATAATTATTAAAATTTAACTAAAGCAGTTTCTTTATCATCAAAAGTCTTAAAAGCCGTGACAATTAAATTTAAATCTTTTTTATTTAATTCTTTAATAGTTTTATCATCAATTATATTAGTAAATCTTTTTGGTAAATGTATTTTACATTTTTCTAATTCAACAATAATTGTACATCCATATTTATCTTTAATTCTTTCAAATTTTTCAATTTTATATTTTTCATTTAAATTTAAACTTTTTAATGGTTTATATTCTTTAAATCTTAATTCTCCAATATTATTAATTTCTTCTAACAGATCCATTTATATAGGGAAAAAATATTACAAATTCATTTGTGATAGATATGTTAAAAAGTTATCATCATAATTAGGTTTTATACAAAAATCCATATTTAAATATTTAAAAATCATTGGTAATAATTTTTTATATGATATATTACTTTTCTTAAAACATAAATATTTATTAAAAACTAGTGTAATTTTTTCTTTATCTTCATGATTCAATTCAAAATTAATATTGTATATTTTGTTTAAAAATTGATAGGAAAATATCCAATTTGTATAATTCCTTTGTTTTAAAATAATTTTATATTCTTAGGTGTTATTTCAAAATGATTGGAAATACATAAAATATATAATTCATTAATTAATTGGTGTGTTTTATATGGTTGAAAATGGTTAAATTCTCTTAAAATATGTTTAAGATGTTTATTCTTATTACTTTTTCTCTTAATCTTTTTTTTATAAATAATTCTTTTACATATATTACATCCTACACAATTTCCAATAATAGTAAAATTAGTTTGATTATGACATCTATAACACATATCCATTTATTAAAAAAATATTTTATACATAAATGAATTGATTCAATTCATTTATGTATAAAATATTTTTTATATATAAATGAATGAACCAATTCATTGTCACAAGTGTAAGAAAAAAACTAAAAATATTAATCCACAAATTGTTGAAATGAAAAATGGATTATATAGAATAGGTACTAAATGTTTAATTTGTAAAACAAATAAAAGTAAAATTTTAAAAAAGAAGTTAAACCTATAATTAAAAAAGAATTAACTAAAAATGAACAAATAATTGAAGCAAATGAAATTCATGCTCCAATCAGAATGAAATTTCTAAAAAGAAAAATAATTACATTAGGTATTGATGATTTATGGGCAGCAGATTTAATTATAATGAAAAATTATGAAAAAGAAAATGATGGTTATAAATATATGTTAAATGTGATAGATACTTTCTCAAAATATGTTTGGTCAAAACCATTAAAGAAAAAAGATGGAAAAACAGTTTCTAAAGCATTTGAAGAAATAATTAATGATGCAATTAAAATTAATCATAAATCACCTAATCTTTTACATACAGATAAAGGATTAGAATTTATCAATAAAGAATTCAAAGAAATATTAAATAAATATGATATTAAATTGTATCATACAGAAAATGAAGAAAAATCAAGTATAATAGAAAGGTATAATAGAACACAAAATGAAAAAATGAAAATACAGTTTGAAATTAATAAAAATTATAGATGGATAAATATTTTACCAAAAATTGTTAAAGAATATAATAACTCATATCATTCAACAATTAAAATGAAACCAATTGAAGTAAATAAAAATAATGAAAAGGATTTATTAGATAATGTTTTTAAATATAAACCACCAAAAACAATAACCAAATCAAAATTTAAAATAAATGATAGAGTTAGAATTGGAAATAAAAAATCAACATTTTCTAATAAATATAAAAATAATTGGTCTAGAGAAATATTTATAATTTCTAAAATTAATAATACAAATCCAGTTACATATAGTATAAAAGATCAAAATAATGAAGATATTATTGGAAATTTTTATGAATATGAATTGAAAAAAACCAATTTGTAAATTTTATTTTATATAAATGGAAAAGAAATGTTTAAGGTGTAAATTATATAAAGATATATCAAAATTTTATAAAGATAAAAATACTAAAGATGGGTTATATCATTATTGTAAAGAATGTAAGGATTTGTATTATAAAAAATTATATGATAATATTAAAGTTATTGAATTAAATGAAAAACAATGTCATAAATGTAAAGAAAATAAAGATATTTCAAATTTTAATAATTATCATTATAGTAAAGATAGAAAAAATGCAATTTGTATACAATGTATTAGAGAAATGTTTTTAAAACCACAATTTTGTGAATGTGGAAGAAATATTAAATGGACTAATAATTATTCAAGACATTTAGAAACTAAAATTCATGACAAAAATATAACAAAACTAGAAAATTTAAAAATATGATAAAAATAATAATTTTACTTGTTTTAAAAAAGTTTAAATTTTATTGAAAAAATACTATAGAAAACTTAAATTGACTTATGAAAATACAACTATTGATTTTATTGAAAAAATACTCTAGAAAATTTAAATTAACTTGTGAAAAGTTGACTATTGATTTTATTGAAAAAATACTCTAGAAAACTTAAATTAACTTGTGAAAAGTTGATTATTGATTTTATTGAAAAAATACTCTAGAAAATTTAAATTAACTTGTGAAAAGTTGACTATTGATTGAAAAAATACAATTTAAACTATAAATTACCTAGAAAAAAGTGGAAAAACTTCTCATATTTTAAAGAGTTTTATTTCTAAGTAAAAATTATTTCTAATAAATGGAACGAACAAATAAAAATATTAATTGTCCTTACTGTAATAAAAATATATTATATAAAAATTATGATAGACATTATAACTCAACTAAACATTTATTAAATAAACAAAAATATGATAATAAAATATTTGAATTAAAACATTGGTGTAAAAATAATAATATATATAATTATAAAAATAAAACTTTAGATGAATTAACATATATTAAAGAAACATTTGATCTTACAAATTATTCATTATTTAATATTGAAAAATTAAATGAAATTGCAAAAAAATTATCTGTCAGAAATTATGAAAATTTATCTAGAGATGAACTAATTAAAAGATTAAACAAAATTAAAGAAAATCCAAATAATTTAGAATATAGATCATTAAAATATATTCAAAATTTAGCAATTAAAAATAGTATTAAAATTGTTAATAAAACTAGAAGAGAATTAATTGGATTATTAAATGATTATTTTAAAAATAGACCAATTCCAAAAGAAAATATAATAAATATTCAAGAAGCTTCGTCATTAAAAGGATATTTTCAAGATTATATTTTAACAAATTCAAATGATGATTTAGATATTAATGATTATTTAGAAACTCAAAGAAATGAAATAAAAAAATTGATAGAAAAACAAAAATTTAAAAATATTAAAGGACAGATGGCTTTAGAATGTGAATATGAAAGAAAATTAATAAATGGTGATATTCAAAATAGTAATATGTATTTTTGCATAAAAAGTTCAGATATTTTAAATGTAGATGATTTTATTGATGATCAATTTAAGAAATTAATAGTTAGAGAACAACTAAATCAACCATCAAAAGGCTCTGGTTGGTCATTAAAAAGATGTGTTGAATTAAATCTAAAATTATCTAAAAATAATTCATTAAATGCTGGATCATATATAGAATTACCAAATGAAATTAAGAATAAAAAATGTTGTGTAAATTTTAAAAATAAAGATGAATATTGTTTTATTTATGCAATTAGATGCGCTATTGATAAACCAAATGAACATGCTGAAAGAGTTAAACAATATCAAAAATATATAAATGATGATATTTTTAAAGGTTTTGATTATCCAATAACATTAAAAGATATTAAATTATTTGAAAAAAGATCGTTTGACTCTAAATATAACTATCCATCAATGTCAATAAATATTTATAGAATTGATGAAGATGAAAAAATAGTGCCATTACAAATATCTGAATATTATAATGTAAAATTAGAAATTGATTTATTATATTATAAAATTGGTAATAATTGTCATTATATATTAATAACAGATTTAAATAAATTGGTATATTCTCAATTATCAAAACATAAAACAAAAAAATATATTTGTAGAAGATGTTTGACTCATTTCTACAAAAATAAAGACTTGAATAATCATTTAGAAATATGTAAATCATTAGAACCTTGTAGACCTATAATGCCATTTCCTGGTCAAAAAGTAAGTTTTAAAAACTATTACAAAAAGTTTGAACATCCATATGTAATTTATATGGATTTTGAAAGTATATTAGAAAAGATTGATAATTGTAAAAATAATCCAAATTGCTCATATACAAATAAAATTCAAAAACATATACCATATGGATTTACAATCTATTTAGTATCTAGAGTAACTAATAAAATGTATAAACCTATTTGTTATAGAGCAAAAAATGAAGAAGAATTAATAAATGTACCAAATAAATTATTTGAATATTTAGATGAAATTTCAAAATATATAGCTAAAAAATATAATTCGAAAAATAAAAAGCCTATGAATTTAACTAATGAAGAAGAAATTAATTATCAAAAAACTAATATTTGTCATATTTGTGAAAATAGTGGTTTTGATGATGATAAAAGAATAAAAGTAAGAGATCATTGCCATTTAACAGGAAAATTTAGGGGTGCTGCACATTTAAATTGTAATTTAAATCTAAAATTCCCTCAAAGTATTCCTATATTCTGTCATAATAGTTCAAATTATGATACACATTTGTTTATAAAAGAATTAGCCAAAAAATATGGTAAAATTGATTTGTTAGCTAATACAGATGAAAAATATATAAACTATTCAGTAAATTCTGGTTATGGTTATGAATTTGAAGGTGATAAACCTAGAAAATTTATAAAATTCTCATTTGTAGATACATTTAGATTTATGGCTACATCAATTGAAAAATTAGCTAAAAATCTTAAAGAATTTAAGCATATAAAGAAATTTATAAAAGAAAATGATATAATTGAATATGATGATGAAACTTTAAAAATATTAACTTCTAAAGGTATATTTCCATATGAATTTATTGATAATGTTGAAAAATTAAACTATGATAAAATATTAGAAAAAGATCAATTTTATAGTTGTTTAACTAATGAAAATATAAGTGATGATGATTATAAACATTATATAAAAGTTTGGAATAAATTAAAAATAAAAACATTAGGTAATTATTCAGATTTGTATAATATTCAGGATGTATTATTATTAGCTGATATATTTGAAAATTTTAGATCTGTTTGTTTGAAAAATTATCAATTAGATCCAGCACATTATCTAACATCACCATCATTAGCTTGGGATTCTATGTTAAAATTAACAAAAATTAAACTAGAATTAATAAGTGATTATAATATGTATTTAATGATTGAAAAAGGTATTAGAGGTGGTATTTCACAATGTATAACTAGATATTGTAAAGCAAACAATAAATATACAAAAAATTATGATAAAACAAAACCTGAAAATTATATGTTATATATAGATGCAAATAATCTATATGGATGGGCTTTAAGTCAAAAATTACCTTATAAAGATATAACATGGATGAATCCTAATACATATACATTAAATGAATGGGAAGAAACAATATTAGAATTAGATGAAAATGCTGAATATGGATACATATTAGATGTTGATTTAGAATATCCTATTGAATTATATGATGATCATAAAGATTTACCATTAGCAACTGAACATTATAATAATAAACTTTGCACAACATTATTTGATAAAAAAGATTATGTTATTCATTCAAGAAACTTAAAATATTATCTACAAAAAGGATTAAAATTAAAGAAAGTTAATAGAGTTATAGCATTTGATCAAGATGATTATATGAAAAAATATATTGAATTAAATACCAAATTAAGATCCAAATCAACATCAGATTTTGAAAAAGACTTTTTTAAATTGATGAATAATAGTGTTTTTGGAAAAACTATGGAAAATGTTAGAAATAGATGTGATATCAAATTAGGTGACGAAAAGTTTTCATTAAAACAAGCAAAAAAACCTAATTTTAAAACATTTAGTATATTTGATAAAGACTGTATTGCTTCACATATGATAAAAGAAAAGGTTAAGTTTGATAAACCAATCTATATAGGATTTTCAGTACTTGATTTATCAAAATTACATATGTATCAATTTTATTATGAAAAATTAAAGAAGTTTGATCCAAATATAAGGTTATTATATATGGACACAGACAGTTATTTTATAGAGTTTAAAAAAGATCCATATAAAATTATTAAGGAAAATATTAATGAATTTGATACAAGTGATTATAAGAAAGAACATGAATGCTATAGTGAAAAGGATAAAAAAATAATTGGTAAATTTAAAGATGAGTTAAATGGTGAAATATTAGAAGAATATTGTGGTTTAAGATCAAAATTATATAGTTATGAATTTAATAATAAAAATCCTGTAAAATGTAAAGGAATTAAGAAAAGTGTTGTTGATAAAACATTACATATGGATGATTTTAAGAAATGTTTATTTGATGATCAAGAACAATATAGAGAAATGACTTGTATTAGAAGTTTTAAACATGAACTATATACAATTACAATAAATAAATTAGCTTTAAGTAATAGAGATGACAAAAGATTTATTTGTGAAAATAAAATTGATACATTACCTTGGGGGTATAAAAAAATTATAAATAAATGGAAATTTTAATTGTTCCAAAAGAATTAATAAATAATGATTTTGATATAAAATTATATTTATTTAAAACTAAAATATCAAATAAATTTTTAATATATCTTTTTAAATATAAAAATTATTTTGTATATCATTATAAGTTTAATTTTATAATAGAACCATTTATAAATATAATAAAAAATTATGTTAAAGAAAGTTTTAAAGAAAATGATCAAAATTATATTAATAATTTATAACCATATAATATTGAATTTATACTATAATTTATGTATATTTTTAAATATTTTCTTTAATAAATTTAAATATATTCAATAATTTATTATTAAATTTTTATATTTGTTTTGATTCTTTCATTTAAAATATTTATTAATCTATTTTTAAATTTTTTGATTCTTTTTTAATTTTAAAATTAATAAATATAAACAAAATTTTTTAAATAAAAATAGTATGTTTTTCATTATATGATAGGGGGGGACAAATCGCCTCCCCTAAAAATATCTATAAATTTTACTTTATTATCATTATAAGTAAGACCCGTCTTTAAGACGGGTCTCAAATTTGTATATAATTTATTATCTTTATGAATATTTTTTGAATGTTTAAGGAGGGTAACGTTTTGTTACCCTTAAGTTTTTATTGTATAATAAGGTTACCTTCTTTAAAATTTTTTAAAATAAATATTATAATTTATGTGGGACCCATTTTGGGTCCTACCTAATTTTAATAAGTTTTGTATGTTTTTCATTATATGATAGGGGGGACAAATTGTCCTCTCTAAAAAAATCTATAATTTTAATTTATCATCATCTATATTTATCCTTATTGTTTATCTACCTTTTTTGATTTTAAATTTAATGAATATAAACCAGATTCATTAATAAATATTGTTTTATTATCTATTTTATTGACGCCCTGTTTTAGGGCATCTGAAAACATGTTTGTACATCAATTTCTAGGGTGTCTTAATTTGTGACATCTATAATTTTTATATAAATTAATTTATCATCATTATGTAAGTGTAACTGTTGGTTACACTTGATATTTTTTAAGTTTTATATATTTTTCTTTTACATTATCAATTAAATCTTTTCTAGAATTTTTATATTTTAAAATATTACAAATATCTTTTACTTTAAACCAAGGATTATTTTGTTTACTAAATTAATTTATTATTAAATATAAAATTATTGTAATTAAATCAATTGTTTTATTATTTATGTAGACAGATTTTATATTACAAATTTTGTTTTAATCTTAAATATACAATACTTTTAATATTTTCATTATTTATTAGATTTCCATCACTATCTTGAATAGATATTACAATATTTTGAATTTTATTTATATTTTTTAAAGGAATATAATCAATTTCATTTGGGTTTTCACTAATTTTTGATCCATATTCAACATTTGGATAAAATGAATATAGAATTTCTGATTCTTTATGTAAATGTGAATGATCTTTATGATTTTCAAAACTAGGATCAACTAAATTACAATGTATTTCAATAACATCAAAAGGTCTAATTTTGGTAGTTTTATTCCTTTTGTTAATACATTTGGTTCAATTATTTTATTATTTAACCCTAATAAATCAATTACAATTGTTGTTACTATAATTTTAACAGGAGATTTTATTATAATATATGGTCCATCATTTTTCAGTATAAAATCATTTTCATCAAATTTATTAATTTTCTTTTTAAATTCTTTTAAACTATTAATAAAAATATTTTTTATTTCTTCAATTGTATAATTTCCTTTATTTATATCAAAATATTGATCTATAATTTTATCATCTTCATCTTTAATAGAATATCCATAACAGTTTTTATAATCATTTGGTATATTTGATATAAAATTATCTGAATAAAATCCACTTAAACCAATACTATATTTTCCATCTAAATGTATTGGATGTTCTAATCTTAATTCTATTTTGGATGAATGACCAATTATTTTAAATAATTTCATCTTATTTAAATGGAGAAATTTTTAGAAAAAAAAGATAATATAAAATTAGAATCATATGATAAAAATAATAAAAATGATCAACCTATTAGATTATTAATTATAGGAACAAGTGGATCTGGTAAAACTACATTATTGTTAAATTTTATTTACAAAAGATTAATTCCATATTCAAATTTATATATTTTTAGTAAATCATTAAAACAACCATCTTATAAATTATTACAAAAAAGATTTAAAAATATAGAATCAAATATTAATAAACAAATTTCTTATTTTTTATGTAATGATATGATTCCACTAAATAAATGTAAACCAAATTCATTAGTAGTTTTTGATGATTGTATTTTAGAAAAACAAGATAAAATTAAAGAATATTTTATAATGGGTAGACATAAAAATATATCATGTATTTATTTATCACAATGTTATTCAAAAGTTGATATGCAATTAATTAGAAATAATTTAAATATGTTATGCATATTTAAACAAAATGAACATTATATGAAAAAAATATATAATAATTTTGTTGGATCAGATATAAAATTTGATAAATTTAAAACTATTTGTAATGATTGTTGGAAAGAAGATTATGGATTTTTAACTATTAATTTATTGAAAAAATCAAATGATGGAAAATATATGAAAAATTTTTCTGATATTAAATAATGATAATGGCTTGTTGTATATTTGAGTCAATAATTGATAGAATATTTATTTTATTAGTATTATTTATTTCACTAGTATTTATATATTTAATGAAAATTACAGAAATAAAGTAAAATGAATTGTGTTTAACACGATTTATATTTGTGTTAACATGATTTATATTTATGTTAACATGATTTGTTTTTGTGTTAACATGAT